>PVHY01002911.1:86827-117267 GCA_004024945.1 Uropsilus gracilis | reverse complement strand
GAGGGAGGGAGGGAGGGAGGGAGGGAGGGAATCAAAGAAGGCTTTGCTTTCAGCAAATTTCTGGGAGAATAGTTTCAGCCTGACTTCACAGATTTCTGAAGTATAGGTTATAGTCTCAGAGCTGTTATACCCCAAGGCACCAAACTGGACTTTCATCTCTCCAGTGTGATCATTCACCTGACTAAGCCTCTCCTTAGGGGATTATAAACTCATAGGTCCTTCCAGTTCCCTGAATCTTTAAGCAAAACTGCTCCTGCATCCTGTAGACAATCCTTTGCAGTAGCTCAGAAGCCTCAGAAAGAAAAGGCACATTAAAGTTGGGGAAAGGGTACACAGAAGAGGTAAAAGTAGTTATCTGTGCAAGCAATGGCATTGTTCACCATCAAGAAATACAGTAACAATTTGAGAAAACATTCCATGTAATCATCTCCACCAAAAACATGTATTGGGCTTATTATAATAACTGGAACTTTATTATAAATAGTAAAGCTGTTTAACATGTATTGGGCTTATTATAATAACTAGGAACTTTATTATAAATAGTAAAGCTGTTCCATGCAGAAAGCTAATACAGAGATGTGTTTCACAATCATAAAAAGAACTAGAGGAAAAAGTAAAGGTTGAAATTCCAATAGTTCCCAACAACAACAAAAAAAAAAACCTAAAAGAAAGGTAACATAGCTTCTACCTCAGCTACAGTCAAGTAGAAGCAAAATTGCCGTTGTAGCTGTTGCTCAAGGAATATAAGTCAGCTGCAATCAGAGGTGATGCTATATCTTCTAGTTCCAGAGTCACACTGCACCTGTTATATCCACACCAGAACAACATATAAACAAATGAATCAATGTAAATGTTGTCTTTGATTTTTAAGTGCTCTAAGAATATAGTTCTAACTGTATCATAGAATACTCATAGAACGTACATGGCTGTCACTATCTTCTTTATTACAGTCACTTAATGTTTCTTAAACTTCTTAAATCATGAGAATGTTCCTTGGTGCTTGTGTTAAAAGAATAATAGCAACTGTTTTGATTTTTACCTATAAAATTTTTTAATTTTAAAAAATTACTTTGTTTTTTTGCATTTACAACTATACCATCTAAGAGCTTCCAGTTAGTACTAAAGAGGGTGTGTAGCAATTAGCAGAGATCGGCTGAGCAAATTTATTATTCACTCACACTGTACAGTACCAAAAGACTATAGGGCTGGAGAGTTTCCCATGCCCCATACTATGACCTCCATATGCTTTTAAGATATTGTTAATTCACTGTTAAATGTCAAATGAGCTGTCTCTAAACAGTCATATGAAGGATTATTTTTAAGAGAAGTCACTGGAAATACAAGAATTTTTATAATTCTAGGAAAATTATTTTAAGAAAATAATGTCTTCTTCCAGATTGTGTTCAAATAATGATTTATTATAGCATGTCCTTTAAATCATCTTTTAATATTCTTTAAAACATTCATTTTGTAATATTATTTCCCATTCTTATTCTTCTGTTAAACAAAGATCCTAAATTGACTATAGTAAGATATACTGCTATAATAAATTTCCTATTTTATTTTTACTTCATTATAAGAAATTCACTGATGAATTTGCATTTTTTTAAATGAAAATGATACATAAAACAATAGAAACTTGAAACCCAAAATATGTCCAGGAAAAAAATAATCACAAAATCCTATTCATAAATAACAAGTAACACTCCAAGTAAATGTCTTTCCAAAGAAAAGGATATAATTTTACATAAACAGAACATACTTAGAGTATTTTTCACTTGTTTTTCACTCAACAATATGTCACAAATATCTCTCCATGTCAATAAATATTGAGTTACAGTAAATTTAATGTTTTTAGAATTTTGTTACAATTATGTGCAATAATTTACTTAGTCAGTTCCTCGCTGATAGATACCTGGGATGTTTCCAATTTTTGTACATTAAAAACAGATTTATAAGAAGCATTTATGTACCTACATCTTTTCATTCTTATGTAACCATTTCCTTAGGGGGAATGCCAGAAAAGTAGGAGTATGGGTCAAATAGTCTGATATTTTATGAGTTAGCTGAACTGCATTCCAGAATGGACCATGGACTTATTTTACCTCACTCAATATATAACCCTAAATATGACCTTTTTAAATGAAACTCATTTCTTGAAGATCTAGAGACATTTTTTTATTTACGCTGACACATTTCTCATTAACATACAAGTCTTCAAGAACTGAAATAAATAATTCTCTCAAAAATTGTTCTGTGTAGGTTTTAAATTCTGTGATAGTTGTATAATGATGTATTCAGGTTTCCAAAAAAAAATTATTTTTTGATTGCTTTTCCCACTAGTTTTTAAAACTATTGTTACACAGAAAAGATTAAATGTATTCACTCTCAGAGTATCCATTTTTATGTTATTAATAAAAACTGAAAATGGATGTAAAACAGAATATTACTTTTAGAAAAATGTACAGATCAATTGTAATAAGAACAAAAGATATTTTAATAAAGAATAGGCAAAAGACCTTTTTAATGGAAAAAAAATGATTTTGTCATTCCAGCTAAGTCAGATGGGAGGTTTACTGTGTTTTTAAACAAAAACCTTGCTATACAGAAACATAATGGAATACGATTCAGTTATTTTCAAAAAGATGAAATTTTGCCATTGACAACATGGACAGACCCTAAAGGGATTATGCTAAGTGATCTGTCAGAAGAAGAATAAGAGATACCAGGGGTTTTCACTCATTTGTGGTTAGAAAGCAGAACAAATGAACAATAAAATAAGAACACATCCTTATCACAGTGGGTGGCACTGCTAAATGGAGCAGATGGGGACACCTCGATTTTTGACGCAGTTGTAAAAATGGGAAACACCATACTGCCCTGGTGGGCAGGGTCTGACAGAAAGACCACAGGAGAGAAAATGTGAAGCACGGAAAGCAGAGCGACTGGAGCAGCTTGGGTGGCCAGATGCCACAAAATGTGATGAGCTGGTATGTGGCAAGTAGCCATGGTGGGAGAGTGGCCAGCGGGAGGTAGCTGGTGATGTCGGAAGATGAAGACCAGGAGCACTAAGTGAGGGCCTGGCAAGTATGGCCAGGAGCCATGGTATAGCTGGGCATGTAGAGCACTGACTGGAGAAGCCTGAAGGGGCAACTGCCCTGGTGAATAGCCAGATGCCATGGAACAGGAGGCCTGGAAAGGAAAGGTGTATGGCACCAGACTAGAGGCAGCAGGAAAAGTGAAAAAAAGGCTTGTTTTATTTGAAAGCTGGAAGGCTTGTACCTGGAGAAAGTCAGGGATTTGGAAAGCTGATTTTGCATCAGTACTTGCTGGAAAGGTTTGAAGAACCTTGGGGAAGTTGAGGAGCTCGGAATGCTAGAGAGAAGATTGGAGACAGCAAAGAGAAGACAGGAAAGAAAAACTGGATTTTATGAAAGGTCTGCCTCAGGTTGAGGGGCAAAAAGGCACCGTCTTGGACATCTGTTTTGGGGACTACATGGTGAATGGAGAAAGATAACTGGTCACTTGTGATTTTATGGTTTCTCTTGTTAATAAATCTTGCTTGTGCTTTGTGAGTCTTGCTGCTGCCACAGGTGGAAAGAGCCTGGGGGCAGAAGCGTGATTTTACAAGTGTCACTTATTTGGAGGATACTGATTGCATATTTGGTGGTGGGGCACACACAGTAGAATAGTTATTGAGTTGAGAAAATACATCCTGGAAGCCTAGTCAATGTTGTAAATCTATAGTACCTAAATAATATGTTTTCCTTTAAAAAAGACCCCAAATCTTAAATCTTGCCTGATATTTTAAAAAAGGCAAGAGAGAAAGAGAGGAAGGAAGGAAGGAAGGAAGGAAGGAAGGAAGGAAGGAAGGAAGGAAGGAAGGAAGGAAGGAAGGAAGGAATACCAATTGAAGAATATTGTGCCAGAGGAGTTTCCTTGCTTCACTCCTGGGAAGTGAAGCATCAACCATCTAAGCAGGCACTGGACCTAGAGATCCCACAATTGGGGCAAAACTAGATCACCTTTTGCATATAAGGAATTAATGTTGACCACGGGGACACTGAAGAAATTCAACTCCCTACAACAAAAGGTGGGTGAAGTGAGGTGCTCAGAGATGCTGCTACCAGGTTAGAGCCTGCCAAGGAAATAAGAGTGTGCTCCATATTTGGTCAGCGGTGGGAAGAGTTAATTTGTGGAAAGACATATCCTTAATGGATGGAGATATCTGTGGAGGAGCCAGGAGGTCCTAGGTGGGTGGACAGGAACCCCAGTGAAGAAGAAAAGCTACATTCCTGCTTCACATACCCAATTTCTTGTTAAGGCTGATCCTGTGAGCTTGACATTGAGGACCACAGCATGCAGAGAAGCAGGTCTGGAAACCCAGAGAATACTGTCAGCAATGCCACAAACATAGGGCACCTCTCTAACCAATTTCAACAGCAACTGGACCCCTTCATGCCCATCCCCCACCAGCTGACAGTGGCTACACATCAGTTCCCCTCAACACACAAGACACTGAAATCCAAGCTGAGTACACATTCTTCTCAAGTATACATGATATGTTCTACAGGACCATATGTGGGGCAATAACCTCATAAATATTTAAATCTTATCAAGCCCCTTCTCAAATCATGGTATCAAACTAGAAATCAACCACCAAAAGCAAGCAAGAAAAACTTCTCATATGTGAAGACTAAATAACACATTCCTAAATTATTTTTGGGCTAATAATGATATCAAAGAAGGAATTTAAAAATACTATGTCACAATGATATGAAAATGAAGACACAACCTACAAGAACCCTACTGGACCCAGCAAAAGCAGTATGGAGGGACATGTATAGCCATATAGGCCCACATCAAGAAACAAGAGAGCTCAAATAGATAATCTAACTTAAACCTTAAAGAATGAGAGCAAATGAAACCAAAGCTCAGCATAAGGAAGGAAACAATAAAAATTAGAGCAGAAATAAACAAAATAGAAATCAAAAACAGTCCAAAAGAGTAATGAAACCAAAAGCTAGTTCCTTAGAAAAAAATAAACAAAATAGACCTTTAGCTAGGCAAACAATGGAAAAAAACTCAAATAATAAATAGAATCAAAAACAAGAGAGCCATATAACAGACAACAGGGATGGAGCTGGAGGGGATTATACTAAGTGAATTAATTCAGAAGGAGAAAGACAAATACCAGATGGTGTCACTTACATGTTGAACATAGAGAAACAAAACAAAGGGTCAGAAACAAAACAAAACCAACAGCAAACCCTAGATATCTGATTGTAGAATTAAGACTACCTGAGAAGAAAAGGGGGGGTGGGGGTGGAGGTAAGAAGCAGGAAGAGGCTTAATGGATTATGTGGAGGATATAGGTATCTGAAGGGTGTGAATCTATAAATCAGTTACAATTTTGTAAACTGATGCTACCTCAAAAAAATTTTTTTAACTCTGAATCTTAATAATTTTTGAAAATTAGAAAGCCTAATCCTAGAGGGTTCAGAATGAGGAAAGATCCTTTCTAAAGAAAGAATAAAACCTAAAGCTTTACTCCCCATTGATTATTAAAGATTCATCTTTCACTGATAAGACTGGCTTAGGAACACATCGGTGATTGCTCCTTGCTCCTAGATACCTATCAGTCAGTTCTAGTTCTGCTATCTGGTGTGTCAGGGGAAACTAACCACACTCGATGCTGGTGATGTCTGCAATGTCTCCATTCTTTTCAAGGCCAAGAGTGAAAAGTGTACTAATGTAAGGTACATAGGAAGATGGCTGCTTTGGAAAAATGCTGCAAATAGGCATCAGAACTCATAATCACTTTCCTTTACTGTGAAAAACTCACAAGCACTATCCCTTTTTCTTTTCTCTGCATATACATAGCTCATACTATACTTTCAGCTCATTTTCCTAGTTAAATTAAATCTCCGTTAGTGCTAACACTTCAACACATTTACTAAGCACCAGAAATGGTTTCAAGCACTGAGGATCTAGCAATCAAATTCTCTTTCCCAAAAAAGCTGAAATTGCAGTTGAAGGGATAGACTATAATCAAGTAAATGAAAAGTATCATGTGTGACATCGGTTGATCACGGAAAAACAAGCTAGGTGAAGAATCAAGACATCGAGGGTTTGGGTTGGATGTGTTTGAGTTTGAGACATCCAAGTGGAGATGCCAAGTAGGCAGTTTGATATATTCAGAGAGGAGAGTCCGGAAGAGACACCTAAAGAAGTATGCCATCTCGGGGGTGGATGATCCCTTTATTCCCTGTTATAAACCCATTCAGACCCTTGAACTTCCTATTCCTGCCGACTGATATGTCAGCCTAACTTAAACCCAGTCTATCATGGGTAATTCACTCCTCCTACCACCGAGAAGCAGCTCCTTCTATGCTGTGGCAACGAGCTGTAAAAAAGTTATTTTTGATAATAACAAAAGTCAGTCTCACCACACACCAACCCTAACCCCATGCTTTGGTCCCTACAAAGTTGTTGCTGATGACTTTTGGATGGCTCACGTGCTTGGAGAGGAGCTCCAGCACACCCTTGCCATGGCCTAGGCTGCTGGCAGGGATAGGAGGGGTATAGGGTGAGTCCTATGCCACCAGGGTCTCAGGGTCTTTGATCCAGGGGTCTCAGGCTGGGGAAGTCAGTCTTTGTAGGGCTGGGCACCTCTGATGGGGTGCAAGCTTGGTGGGGGTTCCCCCTCTGGTTTACTCCATCTTCAATCAGATTTATATTAGAAATGAAAAAAAAAAGTCTCTCCAGTTGCAGATATAATGGAGAGTAAGGAAAGAATAATGACCCTGGATACACTCACCACCTGGGAAGGACAAGCAGCGTGTTCAGAACGACTGGGACAAGAATGTGAGAGCAGCAATTGCAGTGACCAGTCAGATTTCTATCTGCATCGTATCCAGGGCTAGGGAACCAAACCCATGGTTTACAGTTTTGTGCAACATGAGTGTTGCACTTCTACCAATCAATGGGGAAAGAAAGCCACAGAGATATGGCTGTGGCCCCACGACAGAAAGTTCTAGCACAAGAGAGGAGAGGAGCTGGACCAACTGCCTGGGGAAGTCTGTTCCCAGCAGGGTACGCCTCTACTGCCAGTGGCTGAGAGCTGGTTCCCAAACCATGATATCAGAACTACACAGCACACAAGCAATACCAGAAAGGATTGTGGAGAACTGCACCACACATTTGCCCTACAAGAGGTTCCTGGAATGCTCAGCCTGACTAGCTGTCCCAGTCACTCCTGGAGATCTGTTGCTATCCAGGAGGGCAAATCCGCACCCACGAAAAAGGGACATTGTTCCAGAGGAAGAAAAGACCAATGGGCCAAGCATGGACCAATGACTTGCAGCATGAGAAGTTGGAGTGACTGGAGGAGGAAAGGGGGAAAGATGGAGTAGTGCGGGGGGGGTACAATATGAGGGGTGGGGTCATACCTAAGGGGAACAACGGTCATACAAACAAGTCTAATATTGTATGAAAATTACAAAATAAAAATTTAAACAAAAAAGTTGCCTATACAAATTAGCATGCAGCCAAAAGTAAAGGAAATTTTAACTCCTTGTGAAAAGGAAGTATTCAACTTTTAAAGGTATCCTAAATTTAGATTGGGTGTCTCATGAAGAGATGGAGTTGAAGTACAGCAATTCAGGGCACAATTGGATATAGTCTGCAAAGATTCAAGCATGAACTAGTTCTAAAGCTAATGTTCTAGGTGTGATGACATGAATTACCTCCAATTAAATAGCATAATCTACATTTAATATTGATTTGGGAGGACAGATCAGCCAATATGGAAGTGTTGCATACCTGTTCTACAAAGCACCTTTCCATATGTGACACCCTATTTCTATTGCTAAAATATTTTTAAGTTAGAAATTATATCAGTAATCTGATCTCCTCTTGAGACACCATTTTTTAAAGGCTGTGTTCCAGGAATAGACAAATTAGGAAGGTAAATAAATTCTCCTATTTTGTCTCCTATTTTGGAGTGGTCCTTCCTAAAGAAAGTGGAGGGAAAGCTTCAACCTATTGCTAGGGCAACTAAGGGATCTAAAGAGTTAATCCACATAAAAAGAAAATACACTCTCAGTTGAATATACATGAAAGAATTTCTATCAAACTAGATATTACATATTTGCATTGATATATTCTGCTTTATTTCTAAGTTTAAACTTTAGAAGTATATGGTTCATATCAAAACAACCTGCTGTTTCTTCTACTAATTTAACTGAATCAATGGGCATAATGGTGGGAGAATTTATGTATTTATCTGGAGTTCTGAAAGGTCACCAGACTCAAAAAATAGAGTTCTATTTCCAAAGAATTGAAGTAATGGAGTTCAAGTAAATGCTACAACCTGCTCTGTTTCAGTGGACTGTGAAATGCCTACATTCATTTATTTATTCAGCAAATATTTCTAGAGTTTACTATGGGTCATTACAGGGCCAAGCACTGAGCAATTCATTTTCCACCTCTTTGAAAGAAAGAATAGTCCGCAGAATACAATGATGGTGAAAAATAATGAAGAAACTAGTGGCTCAATAATTACTGGATATCATTTCAGACTCATGAAAAGATCATTTCAGTAACTACATTCTGTACAAGACACCCAACTGTGGGAAAAGCATATATTTTATGAGATAATGCTTCTATTACTACTCTAGCAAAGGAAATATCAGAAAACTTTCTCCATTGTTTTGTGTTCTGAAATATGCTGAGATTTCTCTTTTTTAATGTTACATTTTTATGCAATATTGGCACATGTTGAGCTTCTGTATGAAAAATATATATACTGCACACATAAATACATTTCATTCTGGTCTTAAAAGGTTTCCTTTGGAAACTGGAATAAGACGTTAAAAAAATGGACTAGGAAAACACCCTCACACCTTGTACTAACCCCAACTCAAAATGAATAAAAGACTTGAATATAAGACCTGAAACCATGAAATACATAGAGGAAAACTTGGGCAAAACCCTCCACGAATTACAATTCAAAAATCCCTTTCTGGACACATCTATCGCTGACAAAAAAAAAAAAATGAAGGAAAACATAAACAACTGGAACTATATCAAAACTAAAAAGCTTCTGTACAGCAAAAGAAACAACAGACAAAACAAAAAGAAGTCCAACAGAAAGGGAAAAAAATTTTGCCTGGCACAAAAGTGACAAGGCTTTAATAACAAAGGTTCACAAGGAACTCCCACAACTTAGCAAAACAAAACAAAAAGCCCAATCAAAACATGAGGAAAAGAACTGAAAAGACACCTTTCCAAAGAGGAAATGCAAATGGCCAACAGGCACATGAAAAAATGCTCAATGTCATTAGTAATCAGGGAAATTCAAACACAAACCACAATGAGATACAACCTTACACCAGTAAGAATGGCCCACGTCCAAAACTTGGATGAAAACATTGCTGGTGTGGATGCGGAGAGAAAGGAACACTCTTACACTGCTGGTGGGAATTTAAACTGGTCCACTCACTATAGAAAGCTGTGTGGAGAGCCGGGCACGGTGGCTCGTGCCTGTAAGCTTCAGCCTATGAAGCGGCCGAGGCTAGGGATCGCGGTTCGAGTCCCGCCTGGGGCCCATAAAGAGACCTAGTCCCAAAAAATAGCTGGGCGAGGTGGGAAGGTGGTGGGTGATCCCCAGGGAATACAAAGATGTGACACATATATAAACAAATCAATTAATTAATTTAATTACAATAAACAAATAAGATAAAATGTTCTCTTTGAAGAATAACTAGACAAGTGATGAAGTAATCTTAACTTTACAGCTGCATGAACTTTCTTCCTCTTCAAAAACAGTGTTCACAGTTCAAATGGGGCTGGGAGAGAAGGCTTCTGGGAATCCTAGGGTGATGCCACTCTCGGCTTCAAAAGCAGAGCAGCTGTTGTAGCAGAATCCCGCAACCCTTGGACAGCCCCAACTCTACAAGCCCTGGAAGAGCTTCACACTGAGCTACAATCCCCTTGGCAAATCAGAATTTCATGTGGCTCTAGTCACCACATAACTGCTCTTTGTGGAGCTACTTGAGTCTTTTTTAAACTACCAGTATCAGAGATGGCTGGGATTTAAAAATGATTTTTAATTCTTATCCACAGGGCAAAAAAGGGAAGCAATCAGAGACAAAAGAAAAGAATTTAAAAGGGCATTTTGTTTATCCCAGTACTTCAAAAGAAAAACGTGGGGGAAAAAAACAAAAACCACAACATTTCAAAGGCACCCTTAGCAGGAAGTCAATCTCTGTCCAGAAACCTGAAAGAGCATGGCCTCTGTGCGGGTCCTTGTCAAAACACACTATCTGTGTTGACGAAATCTACTGCCTGAATTTTATTCTCCCAGCGCCCCAACACACTCAGCCAAAAAAAGGAAAGAGGAAGGAACAGCAGTAATAGCTCTCAGGACACATCTATTATTATTTTAGAATACTGCAACTCTTTCCTCAAAAGAAATCACACCAGGAAACCCAAAATGTAAAATAAATATGGTGACAAAAGAAGAGGTACTTTCCACTTCAGATGGGAAGGACTAGGTAGCTGACTTGGGACTGGTTCCTACCCGAACGCTGAGTCATCTCTTAAAAATAATCATAATCCTCGTTATTATGATGATTTAAATCAGCCAAGCTTTCCCACGTTTTGCTACATGTCAGAGGGGTGATGTCAGAGCTAATCACAGTGTCCAAGGGTATTCAATTAATTCTAATTCTGATTTTAGTCCAGAATCTGAGAGAATTTCCCCCTGGTGCAATGAGTAAAAGCTGCACAAAATCACAGTTAATATTTTTTAGATGAAAATGAATACACTGTACTTAAAAAGTGACAGAAAAAAATGGGGGGAAGCTTCCGTTCTCAATTTAACCCAACAGCGGTGAAGGCAAATGCACTGGTTTCAATTTTTGGAGCAATGTCTTGGCTATAAACAACCCCAATACTTGTTCATTGTGTTAACTACTAATCTTTTCACAGGCTCTATTTTGGCTATCTACAAAAAGTAGATAATAATAGTGCTCATTTACATAGTGCTGCTATGAGTATTAAAAGAGTGAAATTCTTCTTGAGATGTAGTAAGTGCTCAACAAATTTTAGTGCTATTGATATACGTGGTGTTGCTCTCCTCCTGTGGGGATGGCCCTGATACCAGCCATGTCCCAGCTTCAGCACAACAAACTAGAATGCAGCTGGCTTAAATGAATAATAAACAATTTGGGTACAGCAAGCTCTTAACAATTAAAACCATGCCAGGCATCATGCCTACACACACCCACAAGACCCGCTAGTTCCACGGTAGTAAGACACAGTGCTAGTGGCAGAGGGCAGCTTGAGATCCATCTCCAGGGTGGTAAAGACCTATGTCACACAATTCTAAAGGTGTTGGAGGTCCCTTTCCTCAGTCAAGGCTATGTTCCTGAGATTGACATGAATTCACCATATTTAGAAGAGTTGCAAGATGACCCCTGTGGCTAGCAGAGTGAACAAGGGAAGATACAAAACCAGAGAGACAACAAGACTAGTTCATGGTGAGAAAGAAGTTATAGTGAGTATTCTACAACTTTCGACTTTTATTCTTAAAGAGGTAAAAGCCATTGCAGGACTCTGAGAAGTGAAAACTCATCAACTCGGTTAAAGTAAATGTCTCAGAGAAGAGTCTAAGCCATGGCCCATCAGTTCTTTGAGACAGGTATTGATACAAAGCCAACTGAATCTACCAACTTTTCTTTGTAGACAAGAAAACTACGTAAATATCATTCATTGTGATCTCATAGTATATACTGTAAATATTCAATGGTATCCAAATTAATAGTAGAAATAATTAGAACTCTCTGGGTAATTTCAAACAACCATTCATGCCATATTGCTATGGTATATTTACTAAGTTATTGAGCTGTGAAACACAGGTTAGGTGTAATAACCACAAAGCTTAGTTCAAATTTGAAGCAACTGGCAGTTGGGGATTTACCCTCCATGGGTCACTGAAGGTGCGATTCCACATTGTAATAACCTAAATTTGATGAAACCAGACATAAGGAAAGGCCTAGAAACATTCCATGATAATCACACGTAAACCAGAGATTGTATATACATGCCTCAAATTTACGACAGGATCAAGTCCTCTGAAAAGCAGAGGGCCTTAAGCAAAGTAAGTATCTGCTGACTGGATTTGATTTTAATTTTGATGTAATATGTCAGCATTTTCTACTCTCTGGATCTAACTTCAATCCCATCAATCATCTTTGAAGCTTGCTCTGCAATAATCACCTCAATAAGATGAGGTAATATTTCCTAAGAATGAGCAGTTACATGCCCCTTTACTCTCTCTGTTTTATGAATCTGTTCCAATATCTAGTCACCCCACCCAAGAGACGACCTATGGAATAAATGTTCAGTTAGGGATTAATATATCTGGAATAGTCACAGCTCCTTTGTTTTGAAATATCAAGTGAAATGTCTATAAAAGTTCTAACTAAGAACAACATGAGTCATGGAATTATAGTTATAAAAACTGAATCTTCAAGGGTATCTATTCTACTGACTTAACACATGAGAAAATTAAGCTCAAAGAAGTTAGGTTATTTTTCCTGCCTCTCAAAACAAGTTAGCTGCAAAGCCACAAACACAATAATTCATGTCCTATGACTCTTAGATCAGGGTTTTTTCCACTTCAATATACTTCCTCCTAAGTAGCTGAAGTTCTGTGATAGAAAAAAACAGAAAATGTCTTGGAAAATATAAACACAAAGGACTAAAAGAAAATGGAGGTAACACAAATTAGAAGAAATGAAAAACAGTCTTGAAATGGACAGAGCCAAGTGAATCAAGTCTTCACAGCAAGAATTGCTATAGATTTTGCCCAGATGCTGCCACTGTCATTCAAGAGCTTCAATCATTTCTTCCAAGATAGTGCATAATTCTACTCAAGACTGTGGTACTATTATGTGCTTACTTCTTGGTAGTACTTGAGTAATAAGTCAAAGGACCTGACAGAAGAAGCCCCTCAGAATTACTCTGCAAGTCTGTAAAGCAGAACAATACCTGGATTTAACATCACGCTAATCCTATGCTCAGTGGAAAGAATTCTCTGAAACAGGTTGGAAGAAGTATGAATCTGAGCAGTCAACAACTGCCTAATGTCTGCTACAAAATGAAATATATAAGACTCATACTACTTGAAAAAAAAGAAATCTATAAAATTAGATAGTTAAGCACAATATTTTTCTAAATTGGTAAAATTCCATATCCATTGTAAGTGTAATGGGAATCGTTAAGGGTTGATGTATTGGCTGATGCTGCATTAAATTAGAAACATTGTGAGAACACTTAGGTCACTTAATTTTCATAACTCCAGGGCATGAAAGAGAATAGTGGTAAATTTATAGCTTCCATTGACTATTTCCACTACTGGAGAGAATGAGGTCATTGTTAATGCTTCAGGACAGTAACTGTTTTTAAAGATTTACTGACAAAATTAGTAATGATGGCAATCTAGACATGAGTACATGTGGAGCTATAATTGTCTTAGGGTCAATCCATAAGACAGTAAACTTGATCTCAGTAGTTAAAATAACTGATTGCTAAAAATACCATAAATAAAATGGTATACAATTTGCTAAGTATTTTTGATGCCCTACATTTTAACAGACACCAATATAAACTTGAATAAAGCCCCATACTTGCCTTCAAAATTACACCCTTGTGATGAAGGCAAGAAATCAAACAAACAAGGGATGGAAATGTGTTTTACCACTGTCAGAGATAAATGGGAATGATCAGGATGTTACCTATAGTTACCACTGTGCCTTTGGGAATTAATGTACTGAAGCTACTGTGGCAATTCCATAGGCACTGGGATTTTGAGAGCACAGCCAGCCCACTTGGATCAGTTGATTGGGTATTGAACAAAGTCTGCAGATGGATTACCACTCTGCCAGATGATTAGTAAATGATGATAGTAAATTGATCATTGACTATTGAAGGAGTGAGCACATCATCCTCATTCCTGTTATTTCCTTTAATGTTGAGGGAAGCAAAAGGAATGTAACAGTGCTGGCTATCCAACCCAATTTTATCTGACAAGACTGGAACTGATGATGAGGATGACAATGATGATGAGGATGATATCAGTCCCATGCAACTAAGTTTTGAGTAGAATTACACATTTTTTTTTTTGAGACGAGGTCTCGCTATGTTGCCCAGGGTGGGTCTAGAACCCACGGACTCCAGGGATACCTAATCTTGGCCTCCCTTCCTAGGCTGTGATTCAAGGCATGTACCACCGCACCCAGCCAAATTGCACACTTTTTTATGTTGGAAGAAGTGAATGGAGTTCCTGAATAATGATGGCAAGCTCTTATCATCACTCTTTTCTTCCTGGGAACAAAGGTGCTTACAAGAATGAGTAGAAACAATGGTTAAAAGCCATCATGGGATGCCCTTCATCCAGCATCACCTATTGTGAAAATTATGTCTGTCTACCTCATCTGGCAGTGTGGAATCCAGATTTACAACTTCAACCTAGGACTTAATGATATGAATATGGCTCATAGTTGCTGCTTCTTGGTTTTGTTTCTGAATTTATTGAGCCCAGGTTCCCTCCATCCTTCCCAGTGAAGAAACCACACAGGTAGGCCAGGCATGGTGGCGCATGCCTGTAAGTGGCAGCCTAGGAAGCCCTAGCGGGGGCCAGGGATCACAGTTCGTGATGGTGCACGCCTGTAATCTCAGCTACCTGGGGATTGCTTGAGTCTGTAGTACCCCAGGCAACGTCAGCCTGCAGTTCTACGGGCAAAATTAACGAGACCTAGTCTCAAAAAAAAAAAGAAAGCACACAGCTAATAAGAAGCTCAGCTAAGATGATACACAGTTCACACTGGCATGGGACTGGCCCATCTGAATTTGCTAAGTCAGCTCTTGTATGATTCTGTGGTGCTGCTGCTAAACAGAACTCACTGTAGCCAGACAGTCAACATCAGCCAGCTCTCTCAGATCAGGTCCAAACCTGTCTGTGTGAACCCTGGAGACCTGACCCTAGATCCCACCTCTCTGTGTCTCCCCTACAATGTTTTCCTTCCATTTCTGCCTTCTTCCTATACTCAGCTCACAGACTGCTGGGTAAGTTAGTTTTTCTCTAACTCATCATATCTTGTATCATATCTATTATCTCTCCATGGGTTCTCCCTCTCCCCATGACACCCAGGCTTTGGAATGCAAAGGTCAGGAATTAACTCCTTTTTTATTGTCTCTGTATGTCTACTCTATCACCCCTTTCCTGAGGCAATGAACACAAAATGCTTAGTTGGCTAACGGATAAAAGCTAAGGAGCAGGAATCAACTTGAGAAACAAAAAGCTCATTCAAAAATATTATTCCACTCCACAGGTGACTAAACAATTACAACATGAAGTAAAAAACAAGAGGAGTAAGCACAGCCACCGACATGGAAACAAGTGAGGACTAAATTATCCAGCATGAGGGCATCAGAAAAGTCTGGTGAATGAATACTCCAGGTGTAGGCCTGAAATAGTCGAAACAGAATCTGATTTTACATAAAGATGTGTGTCTGTGTGGTAGGGATTTTTTAATTGTTTTTGTTTCTTTTGATTTGGGAAAATTTAAGCACAAAGACAGAAAAAGAATACAATAGACTGTTATGAAGTGTTTTTGTTTTTTTACTTCATTGCATTATCAACCTATAGCCAATCTTACTTCATACAAACCACATATTTTCCCCTATAAATGATTTTGAAGCAAATTCCATGTATCTTTAGAAGATAAGGACTTCTAAAACATATGCTCCATACCTTCATTACACATAAAAAAATCACCCATAGATAATTCTTTAATGTGATTATATAATCAATCAGCCTTCAAATTTCCCCAAATATATATGTTTTAAAATATCTGACTTGTTCAAACCAATCCAAATAAGGAAGTCAAATAGTCTTTATTTGATACTGATTTTAATCTCTTTTCATCTATAGTTTCCCCCTCCTTTTTTCTCTTGCATTTCATTTGTTAAAGAAACCAGATTGTTTGTCCTATAGAGTTTCTCACATTCTAATTTAGGTGAATAAATTCCTGTGGTACCTTTTCACATATTCCTCTTTCTCCAAGATTCACTATATACTGACAGTTGAATCAAAAAGTTTAATCTAATGCAAATTTGACTTTGACAAAATTTCCTCTGGGAGTTAAATAATTTTCTATATCCCTCTGTGATTTAGCAAACACTGAAGATGATTATATTCATTGTTTCATTCAAGGGGAGTAATTTATTTAAAAATTTATGACAATAAATCTCATCAAAAGAATTCTTATTTATTGTTTGTTTATTTTACATCATTATCAGCCCCCCCCCCCCCCCCCGGGTTCTCCCACCACTCTTATTCTCCATAATGGGGGTGAGGGGCATGTCTTATCTCCATACATTCTCCAACACTCTGGGGCTAGTGTCAACAAAGTGAAGAAGACACCATTGCAATCTCTCCAGCTAGTGTCAAATAAAGTTTGATAATGTTTTAAAGTATACCAATAAGTCTCATTTAACAGGATTGTGATACCCAGAAACTGGTGCCGAAATTGAGAACAGAGAGCTTTAAACGCAAATTCCAGAGCACTTCTACCTTAAAATGGAGAATTCTAGAATCCTAATGTCACTTCCTTTGTGATCACTATTCAATCACTTTCCCCATATTTCACAAAATATGAAAAAGCAATTTGTTCTACATATATCAATTCTCACTTTCTTCATTATATATTGACAGATTTTTCCCTCCCTCCTTGAAATTTCCTTTGTCATAAAAAAAGAAACTTTTGGATTCATCTATAGACAGTTCTGGCAGGAATGAAAAATCATTAGACTTGAAAGGCAAAGACTGCACAATGAAACAAAAGAAACATCTATTCTCCTCCCAGTGACATCTGCAAGCAGTTAAGGTGTTGTAATAATTCTTTTCCTTTGTGCAACAACTGCTAAGCCACCTGGTAGGTTTTCAGTACTACTCATTTCACAACGCAGACTGAGGATTTATATGAAATGAAGAATTGCTCCCAAGACAAGCTCTTTTTAGCTCTGGCTAGATCCATTCCTTATCTAACAAGCAGTGATGAAAAGCAGCATTTATATCACATTTGTTTCATAGTTCCCAACTAAATTCCATTCAAAGAAAAGACTTCATATTTTCCTGTACACCTAATTGAAAACAAAAATCAAATTAGACAATAATCATAATTTTTTAAGGGTGACTGATGGGGGAGGGTGGGGTGGCAACTGTGAAAACAACAGATTTGCTTGTCATAAATATGAACACCAGATGAGGTGCCTAGATTCACAGCTTGACATCATGTTACACACCACCCGTGAACTTACAATGTGTCACATGTCAAAGAAGCCTAGAGAGGTTTTCAAATGTGCTCTTTAACACTTTCAATTACCTTTGAGGGTGGCTCTAGGTTAAAGTTTCTGAATATACTTAATTATTTAAAGACACAAATCATTGTAGTTTTTCATTTCAGAAGTGGGCATAGCAATCATACGACCACCAAGTATTAATGTATTGATAACTTGCATTATTCATGATGAATATAAGACAGCTTCTAAAGATAGAAGAAAAGGTGAGGGAAAAAATGAAGCAAAGATTTAAGACATAAAACAGAGGTTAATTCACAAACGGTGTATTTGTGTACTTCTGTGCACAAGTGCTTTTTGTAAAATTCAATGTTATCGCTGAATAAAGTCAAGATTAACTTCATGGGAATGTTACTACACAGGCCCTCATCTTGTGCTAATTTTTTCCTCAGCCATTCATCTATCCTATGACTAAATCTTTTTAGGTTAAAAACAGGTAATTCTTTCAATGTAGCACAGAATAGAAATTATTTATTATTTATTTCAGGTCATTTACTCCTTCATATCTCTTTAGAAAAATTTTCCCTAATCCTGTGCTAGTGTAACTATCACAGATCATAGCCTTTCGAACTTTTCCAAGTCTTTTGAAGAGTTTCTAAAATACAGGGTGTTTATTACTTAAAATTTTTTTTCTCATTTCAACATGGAAAATTCTCTGCACTACATTCTGATATTCTGACTTCAGTTGGTCTTGTGAAAAATATACCTGAGGCCTTCCATGCTCTTGGTGGCTAGAAAATCTATCTATTCATTTATAATTTTTTTCATAAATTCATCAAAGTAACAGATATTTATGGAGTATTGTCTGTGTTCCAGAAGTGGCACTAGGCAGGGTGACAACAGACAAGATACATGTCTGTTTTTAAGGAGCTGAGACCTAATCCCAACTCCCTTTTCTCTTGTTCACCTCCCCGAGGGGGATCTTCAGCTCCCTAGCTCCCCGAGGCTGGATGCTACCATTTGGCACCATGCAGAATTATAAGATATAAGAAATCAATTTGCTCAAATTTCTAGGAAAGCTTTCTTGGTGAAGAGAAAGACCTAGTTAGAGCAGATATTTTAATTCTGCAAAGAAAGAGCTACTGCTTAAACAGAAAAGAGAACTGTCATCCTTCAGGACCAGATGACATAGCAGTGAAGTAGGGAAATTAAGAAGAGAGAGCAATGAAAAAGAACTAATTTTTTTTTTGTAAATTTAGGGGGGCTGCACTGTGAACCACAATTTGGAGCAGAGAGAATTTTCAGGAAGTTTTGGTAGCTGTTGAATAAAGGAGTTTCTCATTTCCTTTCTCCCTTAAAAGATGTTTCAATTGTGATTGTATGATTTCTTAGGGCTTTTGGAGGAGGAGGTTTGTACTGTTAAGTAAACATTGTCTGAAGCAGAAACATTAAGCAATTTAAGGGCTTAGAGTATTCATATTTTACAAGCATTACCACATTTCAATAATCACAATTGTGTATAAAAGTTTTACACTTTTTAATATAGAAAGCTGAGGCCTAAAAGACCAAGGACCTCAGTTCTTATCCTTAGAAAGTTTGGCAGTGAGAATTGAATTGACTTTCCAAATCGACTTTCCTACTATACTCTGTGGATTTTAAAAAAAAAAGGGAGTGGAGAATAATAGGAAAGGGGTGGGTACAAACAAAACTGAGAGAAAACAATTCTCTAGGCAGAAGTTTTCCTGAAATTCTATAATAGAAAATTCAAACCAAAAAAAACCCAAAAAATTCATTTAAGAGGAAAAAAAAAAACTTTTGTAGAAGAAAAGTAATCACACTGTTATCTTGATGATCTTGGAAAATGTACTTAACATCTCTGGGCCTCAATTTTCTCATCTGTAAGAAACATTCACTCCAGTGAAGATTGAATGAGATGATGATGTAGACAAAGTACTTATTTCATACCTGGCATGTCATCATTTTCTAAACTGTTAACTATTGCTATTGTCATGATTATTTGAATTATTTTTCTTTCCCTACCCTCAGTCAATGCTCAACTATGAGTGAGCGTTTACCTTGGTTTCTTTTTTCCTTTGAGATAATTCATGTCCAGGAGGTAAAAAAGGAAAACAAGAGGTGCCTACAGGCAATGGAAGAAAAGTAGTATCAGAACAGTCTGTAGCATAAGTGATTTTGGACCAGTACCAAGACCAGCAGGACTTCATTCCATGGCCAATAAATAAATACCATTTACCCCACTCTTCTTGGAGCCAGGCTTCCGCCAGTCAAAGCAGCCCGTCTTCTGTGGCCGCAAGGGAAGTTTTCATGCAGGGAGACTCAAAGCAAAACCAGAAGGTTACATACGAAGGGGCCTCCCACTCTTCAAGAAAGATGAAATCAGATCCTTTATTCCTTTACTTGATGTTTAAAACACACTGAGTGAGCTCCATTTTTTAAAAAGCATCTAGACATGCCTTGACTATTTTTTGAACGTGTTGTTAATCTTTTCCACTAACTCATTTTTCCCTAAAATTGTCTGAACTGGATTCCCTAAACATGCCTAAGACTTTTTTTTTCCTAAAAATACCTAAACTTGAAACAGCTATAAATAAATCCCTTGTTGGAATGCTAGGAATTGATTCATAAAAAAAGTTAATGTAGTTGGAGCTAATGGTTTAAAGACTGTTGAATAAAGTCAACTAAAAAAGGTCTACTCAGGCAAGCAACAGGAACCAGGAGAGTAAACAGCTGAAGGCAGGTGCCTGGCTTTATCTATACCAACTTGGGGTAAGTGCCCTAACAAGACAGAAAACCGGAGAGGAAATTCTTAGGTGAGTGAAATATGAGACACAAAGGAATTTTCAGCAGGAAACGCCGAGAGGGAAAGCAGGCTGTCTCTCTCACTGCCTCTGGGTTCCAAATAGGGCTGTGGAAGCAGACCACCCTGTGTGGGAATGAAAAACAGGGCACTAGAGGTTCCAAAGCCGCTAATCTGTTCTACCTCTGGACCATTTTCAGGTCTTTCAACTTTCTACCCCTTGCTTCTGTCCTGTGTCCGGGACCTGAAACACAACAAAGTGTTGCTACAGTGATTTATTCATGCAGAATTACTTTCGATTTCAGATATATTCTTTCAGAGCTGGGTAGGGTCATAACCAAGAGTGCTACTCTCAGGCTTGGGGTAGATAGAGAACTAGGAGAGCTAGCTAGAAAGGAAAGGCAGAGAAGGAGAAGGCGGAGAAAGAACAGTACAACAGAAATCAAGTGGGGGGTGACAGTTGCAATTGTCCTAAGACTTTTCACATTCACTATGACTCAAAGCCAGGCCTAAACTTTACCTATACCCTTCCCTGTATGACTGAACATTAGAGATACAAAAAGAAAACATTGGCAGGAAAGAACCTCAGTCTACTCTTTTGTGACTCTTAGCTCCCAAATCAGTGCTTTGTAACAGGGAGTCAGTTCCTTCTAATTCTCAGCTTAGGCAAGGAGAATGTGTGCTTGTACCACTCTCTCTCTAAAAAATTACATACTATTATTTGCTTATTACTTTATAGTTTTCAAAGCAATAAGTTTTCATGGTCAAGACTTTGGCTATCAAACAACCTGAAGTCAGATCTTACTGGTTCTGTGACTCAGGGAAAGTTAGTTCATTCATTCACCAAATATCTGTTGAGCCTTTCTGTGCCAGTTACCAGAATAACAAAATATAGCAATAGCCTGAACTCCCTACTCATGGACTTTATATACTAATTTGGGGAGATAGAAGAAATAAATAATAGACAACAATGGGTGGTAAGGAGAAAAAAATACAAAGCAGAGACAGAAGATGGATACTGGGAATGGGAGGCAATAATTGCCAGTAACACTGAGAAACCATATTGGTGACAGGAGAAACACAGGACAATTGAAAAGCATGTTAACTGCAATAAGCAAACAATTGTGAATGCACAGCGATTCTTGGAATGAGTTATTCATGTTAATTTTTTAAACAAGAACAAGAAACATTCTTTTTCTTTTAAATCCCTGTTTTTTCAGAGAAAAGATGAATTTTTTTTTTTTTACTATTTTATTCCTCCCCAAATTGAGAATAACAAAAATACTCAATATAAATGAGCCATCCTTGTGTTGCTAAATGCCACTTTATTTCTATCAGTACCTATAGTATAGGGCCTTTATCCACACATACACATTCCCTCTTCATTGGGAAGCGTAGCATGCTTATTTTCATTAACAAAAATAATCTTAGCTTAATTAGTGCCCAAATTTATATGTCTTCTCTTGTAAAGATAAGCCCTTAGAAATTAATAAAAATGTCTCCTAATTTATGCAAATCACCATAATCAGATTTGTTGCTAATTTTATGTGCATTAAATTTTTACTTAGGAAATGAAGAGAGCTCAGCCAGAACACAAACAAATCAAAGCCAGACAAAGAAATCCTCCTAATAAAAATGTGGGGCATAGGGAGGCAGTACGTAGGGACAAGACCTTTTATTAATTTGATCGCATATGAAGCTAACAAGGCCATCTTCAAGTTATTCATTTCTTCTCCAGTTAAATTGAATCTGAACGATAAAGTCAGACACCTGAGAGTTATAAAAATGTCAGAGGATGAACCAAATAGAAAAACCAGCATTAGTAGGGGCAAGTTCATTTTTACTGGGCTGAGAAAATTAAAATAAGGACATCCTCAGAGAACCTTGGTATCTTAGGAGGTAGAAGAGTCATAGCAATTGACGTTTAATCATTTTGCCTTTATCCTTAACGGGTTGTCAGATAAAACCTCTACCAATGAAGCAGCCAGCAAATTTTTTTTTAAATGATTTTCTCTGGTAAATGTAATTAGGGAATTTGAGCAGAAAACCCTAAATATCCAGCCCAATTTTAATTTTGGTAACACAGGCAATAGTTCCCCAAAGACTTTGCCTCTTAGTTACATCTGCTCACCTAATTGACAATGCAGGAGGGAATTGTTGCAATTTGTTTTCTTTAGACTACATCAAAAATCTGTAAAATATTCAAAACCATATGGTGTCAGGGGAAGTAATGAAATAAACCCATATCATTTATTCTGTTGAGAAATTATAATTTAAAGTGACAGACTGCCCTGTTCCATGGTCCTCGCAGTATATAGTATCTGCAAACCTGTAATATATTCTCTTTTGTTTCTCATCTGAACAGGCAGAGGAAGTGACACCTATGCCTTATGGAAACCTCAACTTGGGTGAGCTAGAATAAGCAAGCAAGAGGAGAAAATACCAAAACTTCATTTCACTGAGCCAGATAATTCCTATCAGCCAAAGCATACCAAGTATCTAAGAATTACTAAGAAGAAGGAAAAAAAAAGGGGTTCTCCTTTCCCACTTGACCATTGAGTTTGTATTAACTTGACAGACTATTCTACCAAGTTTGAAAAATAATTTAAATACTATGTATAATACTGTGCATACTTCGATGTTAGCTGTTTGGTTCTCTGCTACTAGCATCTGTTTTTACATTTTTTTGACTAAAAATAATTCAAGTGAATTTTTAATAATTTAAAGCATAGAACTGTGAAAACTTATTTGTCTGGATTTTAATAAGAAACTGAGAAAATTACTTTGGCCAAATCTGGTCAATTTTTCCCAGCACTGTTTCCCTCAGCAGATCCCAGATTTGTCATTTACATCCCTGGCTGTGAGATGACATCCCCTTGACTTGTGTGAGGAGGCATAGACTGTGCAGTCCTAAGCAGCCACTCTGACTTCCTGTAGTCTTCTATCACCAGAGGGACACTTCCTGCCTTCACTCTGCAATATGCAAAGCAAAACTTTCAGACACTACCTTATAATTTGAAATTATAAAATCAAATGAATCATCTTATTCGTTTTGCCAGATATTGTGTTACCTATTCCAGAACTCCCATCCATGACAAGAAATGGTGGCGCATGCCTGTAATCCCAGCTACCTGGGAAGCTGAGGCTGGGGATTGCTTAAGTTCGTGGTACCCCAGGCAACGTTTTGAGTCTGCTGTTCCATGGGCAAAAATAGCGAGACCTAGTCTCAAAAAAAGAAATTATTGATAAATTACTGCATTAAGCTAAGCACTCTATTATTTTAATTAATTTTGACATTAAATCTATGCAAAAATCTTACAATCTTACCATCTCCAGGGGATGATTCGGGTGATAAATAACAAAATGAAATTTAATTCATATCTATTTAATCCCAAAACACATGCTATTTCCCCTAGTTAATTTTACCATACTACTATAGTAAGAGGAGGCTTTGATAAATGCCTCTAGTAAACTTCCCACAATGAGATGACTGATTGTTGTAAAGATGATATTATAATACATAAAAGGGAATGCTTAAATATTGTCTAGATTGCCTATAGAAAAGAGTGATGCAACTAATACAAATATGTGAATGAAAAAATATGGAGATCTATGTGAAGCTAGAGAGAACTGAACACAAATGACCTGGTGGCAAGGACTAGAGGGTGATAGAGCATGCAAACTCATGTAGGCATGAACATGATGAGTAGGAAGATGAGAAAATGCAGATCAAAGGCACTGTCACCAAAGGAAAGTAGACCAAGATTAGACAACCAACACCAGAAATTTAGGGGCAATAAAGTTGGCGTTTAATAAGTACATCAAAAAAAACTGCCTGATTAGGCCCGCCAGCAAGCAGTCACATGGCTGCCTGCACAACCCGGGAACTGGGCCCCCTTTGCCAGTGGGAATCAAGGCAGCAAGGAACCCAGGTAGGCCCCCTGCACTGGAGAGCCTGGGAGGGGGGTCTGGATGGGGTTTTAGCCCCGCCCACCAACGGATGGTTGCATGGGGCAGCCATCTGCCAGCCTGAAGGGCCCTGAAGGGTTCGGTCAAGCCCCTACCCCAAGGGCACGTGGACAGGGGATGCCGGGGGCAAGGGGGATGTAGGATGCCCCTTCCATTTCACTCTCACTCCAGCTAATCTTTAGGAAGAAGAAAAAGAAGAGCACAAATAATATAATCACCATCATAGAATGAATGCAGGGCCAGGTAAACGTCCAGCCCACACATCTGAGCAGGACACAAGAGATGGAATAACGACAGAACCAGTGCATGCAAGACTGTAAAAACCACCACAGAGACAAGATGTCACAAATCCACACTTACGTGCTCACCGAGACCGAAGGAGCCAAAATCTCATTTCTGAGACACCATCTAAGAGAGCAAGATGCCCCTTCCCACCCCACAGGAGAGGAAGGCCACATAGTCAGGGCCTCGGCCCTGCAGCAAAGCTATAAACTGAGGCAGAGTAGATGATCTGCAAGGTCTACTCAGATTCCTGTAGCCACAGAAAAACTTCTTCACCGACACTGACTGGGGGAGAGGCCCCCTAAACCAGACGACGCCAGCACTATAAAGGTAAGAAAGCAGTAAAACAACACCGAGAAGGGACTGGAGAAGACAGTCTGCAAAGAGATCACGAACGGACCACAAATAAGTACAGACGGGCTGCCCAACTGCAAGGTTAACTGAAAACCTACCAGAATGGTGCGCCTTGTCCCAAGAACACAGCCCCCCACCCAGCAAGAGGACACTCCCAAAGCAAAGAAAGAGACTGATGGACTTAACACAGACCGGCAAACAACAAAGAGAGAGAGGTTTGAGTGAATGGAGGGGGTGTCAGAGGGATGACCAAGGCTGTGATTTAAAGAATAAAAATTAATTTTAAAAAAAGTTTTTAAAAAACTGCCTGATTAGAAGAAAATGACCACAAATGAGACTTATGGGGGGGAAAGTGAACATTCCAAAGGGACACCAGCTGACTGGATCAGGACCTTAACTCAGTGGTGCTGCTCCCCCAAAAGATTCTGGGTTCTTAAGTTCAGACCCTAGTTCGGGTGAGAGCAAGAAGGCACTCCTTTCTGAGGGGTTATGCGGTGCGTTGCTAAGGCACAAACTTTGAGCCACATAAAAATTTAAGCGTACGTACGAGTAAGCCTGTTGCGATCAGGCTGCTCCAAACCAGACTGATGACGAGAGCTCTGCCTACAGGAGCCTGGGGGACAAGATATATAGAGAAAACCTGCAGAATCAAAGGAAACGTTTTGATTGGTTATAGCTTAAAATCTAGTGGCTATTTGGGTTTTTTGTTTGTTTGTTTGTTTGTTGAGACTAGGTCTCGCTATTTTTGCCGGTGGAACCGCAGGTTCTCATTGCCTGGAGTACCACAGACTCAAGCAATCCCCAGCCTCAGCTTCCCAGGTAGCTGGGATGACAGGCGCGTGCCACCACACCCAGGTATATTTTTTGGAACTAGGTCTTGCTGCGGGCCCCAGGCGGGACTCAAACCGCGATCCCTAGCCCCGACCGCTTCATAAGCTGAAGCTTATAGGCAGGAGCCACTGTGCCCAGCTTCCAGTGGCTATTTGTGATTGTTATCCTTAGTGCTTGGTTTTATGACCCTTCGGGTATTTACAGGCTTAGATTTTTGTTTTGCTTATACAAGCGGGCTACCAAGGCATTAGCACCACCTCAGTCAAATGGTCTCCAAATTTAATTAATTTAACAGTGTTTACCAACTCCCATTTCCTCCTGGCTCAAAGCTAGGATAGTTCTTTTAGGCAGCTGCATGTGGTTGAATTCAGTCAATGGAATGAGAGTGAGGTGACAGGTACCACTTCATAGATGAAATGGTTAAGACACATGGGTGACTTTTCCTGTCTCCTTCCCCATCTGCTGACTGAATGATTAGGAGACCACATTTCTAGAAGCAGGCAGAGCCACAGATGGAAAAAGTTCAGGTCCATAAATGAACACACAGAAGGGTAACCAGCCAGAAATAAACATTGCACTGTGTCAGGAATGAGAAATAAATTTGCACAGGAGTACTGCCAAGATACTGTGGCATTAGTTCTAGACCCCTACAATAAAGACAATGTTGCAATAAAGTGAGTCAGATTAATTTTTGGTTTCCAGTGCATATAAGCTATGTTTTCATTATACTAGAGTCTACTAAATGTGCAATAGCACTGTCTGGAAAAAGGAAACACTAGGACACAAAGAAGTAAATACATAGTGTAAAAAAACTGATTCCCAGACTTGCTTGACAGAGTTGTCACAAAGCTGCAATTTCTAATAATACTGCAATAGTCAATAAAGCAAAGCACAATAAAACAAGGTATTCCTGTATTACCTTAAGCCACTGAAAACCTTGTGCTTACATCTTATAGCTGGTAGTGGTACCTCAACTAATGCAGGTTATTACAATTGGTTTAGGATTAGGGTTTAGAGGAATGCTGTGTAGACTGATAACAGAGTGATAAAAATCTCTGAAACCATTTAATGCTTTAAATCTGGCCAAGTTCACTCACTCAGTTGTCCTACTTTCACTATGTATTAGACGCTTGACTCAGGTATCAAGGTCAACAGTGACAGACAGAATAGTTTTTGTCTCATGAAGCTAATGCACAAGAAGTTCAGGTAAAGAGGACTTAAAAAAAAAAAAGTTCCCCAAAATTAATAATTTCAGATGATAAGATATACTATGAAGGGAAATAAAATTGGGTGGTTTGATAGGGATCATAGGGGGGCTACTTCAATTATAGGATCAGGAAGTGATTGCTGAAAACTGAAAATGATGAACTGAAAGATGAGAAGTAGCCAGTCACATTATGATCAGGGAAAAGGAAACTGCAAGCACAAAATTTCTAAGGTAAGAATGAGTTTTCTAAGTTATGTTATATCAGAAAGCAAACTATCACTGCAGCAGCATAAGTGAGGCGATCAAGAGGATGAGGAAGGAGAGCCCTGTCATGTAGCCCTGTCAGCCATGCCCTAGACTTGCTGAGGTTTCTTTTTAATTGTATTCTGTATTTTAAACTAATTTTTTTATTTTTAATTGAGGTAATAGTCTCAATTTTTAATTGAGATAACTCACATGAGTTATCACCATTATGGGGCACCCACCACCAAATCACCCACAATCTACCATCATAGTCCATTCTATTTCCTTACCTCTTTTATTTTAAATATAATAGAAAGCAAATAGGTGTTTTTTAATACTCTGGATTTTATATCCAGTGTAATGGGACTTACTATAATTGTATACATTTATTTATTTTAAATGTCTCACATCTTGCAGCAGAATTTAGTTATACTTTGAGCTGGTTGTATAGGAAGAGACAAGGGAATATTCCTGATTTTAAGGGAAAAATTAAAAGGTCAAGATGAAGCATACTCCCACCCTCCACCACATACACTTTAGCTTGAGTGGCAGTGACTTTAAATCTGATATCTTCAGCGATAGCATGTTGTTTCCTACAACAGCCATTGAAGACTTTTGTCATAATTGTCAATGCTTCTATTGTTCTCTAAGTTATTAAAAAAAATCACGGGTCAGGCATTAGAAAGTGTGTGGGAAGTGGGGCATATTTGTTCCCAGTCTTTCTCAAAGATAACTTACAATTTGTTCCATTATCATTATTCTTTCTTTTGGAGCATTATTCAAAATAACAACAACAACAACAACAACAATTCAGAAGCCCTGACATTTATGTGGACAGCTGTGAAATACCACAGCAATATTTTAAAACTGCAAATAAAGAAACAAGATAGTTGAGTGAAAAGTCATAATATAGATATGTTTATGTCACACTCTCTTCCCATCAGTCTGATGTTCTTGAATGCTAAGGTTGTAAGTTTACCACAGATGATGCTTAGAGCCAATTGCTCCACAACGTCTTCCTGCATGAGAGAATGGTGCTGTATATAAATGTATATGCTGATTTACAATCCCAAATTAGCAGTGCACCTGCTGAATTTAGCTATCATTTTATTCCGTTGTAATCTGAGCATGGAGATATTTGGTTCACGTTTTGTTTGTTTTTGATTTTCTAAACTTGTAAACATAATGCTTACACTAAAACTTGAAGCAACAGCTATTACTTCTCCTGCCTAATTAAAACTATGGTGAATAATCACATCTGCCTTCACAATCTAATATTTGTTTAGCATCCATAAAATTTCAGTCATGATGAAGTGGTGGGAAAGATTTTTCTCTTTAATTTGTATGTAAGCACGCATGTGTGCTTGCATATGTATGAATCTGTGTGTGGGCTCTGCTATGACATTCTGACATCTGAAAAATTACTGGTGATACCAGCTGCCCGATAAACCTTCCTTTACTCAGATGCTTCAAGCCATAGTGAGTTAAAACCCTGCTAGCAGGATGTAACAGCTTGTGTGCCAGTGACTATCCCTACAGCCTTGGAGGCTTTGCATTATGAAGGAAATTCCACAGCATAGACCATGTCAAGCTGTGCAACCTGGAGACTTGGCTAGCTGCCACCAACACCAGACAAAGCTACCCAGAGTGGGGCTCAGACTGTCCAGAGCACTAAGGAGAACAGACATTTGGAAAGGTTTTCATGTGCTGGGATTTCACATGTGTATGTTTTATAATGTGGTTAGTACATTTCTAACTCTGGTTTTACTAGCAGCCCTGTTGTCTTCAGGGAGACACATGAGATCAGAATTATCAGCAGTATGTCTTCGTTATAAATCTTCCTGGATTAACCAACGTCTGAGAGAGAAGAAATCAATTCTTATCAAGAAAGGAGCACTTTGACTGTTCTATAACGATTTTTCCACACAAGAGGGTGGATCTGTTTTGTGTTTTAAAGGATCGGTTATTCTAAGAGACTCTAATTGTCTTTAATAAAAGAAGACCATAAAAACACAAGGTTCTTCAAAGAACCTCCACATAAATATCCCACCATACATTGACCCTTATGTCCTTTTGCAGTCAGATTGAAGATGAGAAATCTTTTTAATTTTTCAGTATTTTTCAGTATTTTCCATTTTTCCTTCATTTCTTCCACTTTCCCTTTCAGGGTTAAATCACGGTAAAGAACCTTACAACAATTTAATTTCAGTGTCTATAGAAACTGTGAGAGAGAAGTGCAAAATCATTTGAAAAGACATGATGCTCCCAAGGTATTTATCCTTAACACAATTTACATATCACATAAAATATATATGGTGCCTAATGTTGCCTTTAGAAATATGAATAATTTTATTATTATAGAAGGCTTTGAAGGAATAAGTCTGGAAGTCTTGGTCATTAATTACACCTATCACAAGATCTCTCTAATGATTTATTAACTATTATGGTTAACTCAAAATGAGTTCCCATAGAAACTGAGTAAAATTAATGGTAACTTGCTATTCTCTGTAAACTAGACAAATTATCCCTAAATTATGTACAAGCCCAGTAAATTATACCAAGTAAGCAGTAAAGAAAATAATGCAACTCATTACTCTCTCAACATGTGATTCTAATTTTCATGCTTTAATCTAAGAAAAATAATCAACAATAAATCTTTTATAAATGACACTAGATTTTCATAAAGTATATCTGTTTATGAATATGTAGTTTTTTGTATAACTATATAGACATTCTCTTCATTATCTAGGAATAAAATTTTCCAGGATGAGAAAGTATCTTTTATGAAAAAATGCTCAACATAATTAGCAATTAGGGAAATACAAATCAAAACCACAATGAGTTACCACCTTACACCAGTAAGAATGGCCCACATCAAAAAAACAGGCAACAACAAGTGCTGGCGTGGATGTGGAGAGAAAGGAACACTCTTACACTGATGGTAGAAATGTAAACTGGTTCTGCCACTATGGAAAGCTACATGGAGGACCCTCAAATTAAAGAAAATGCAACTACCATTTGACCCAGGAATCACTCTTCTGGGAATCTACTGAAAGGAGACCTCTATACTTATACAAAGGAACAACCCACATGTCCCAAGAGAGATGAATGGATGAAAAAAATGTGGTACATATACACAATGGAATATTACTCATCAATTGAAAATGACAAATTTGATGAATTTATGATAACATGGATATATACCTAGAAGAAATCATTTTAGCAGAAACAAGTCAGAAGGAAAAAGACAAAAACCAAATGGTTTCACTAATATATGGGATATAGGAAAAACAAGCAAAAGGCCAGGAGGAAAAGTCCAAACAAGCTAACAACCAAACTAAAATACAAAACTGGGGGGGGGGGGGG
>PVHY01002911.1:0-86727 GCA_004024945.1 Uropsilus gracilis | reverse complement strand
TATTAAAACTATTATGGGACTAAGTATTTACATGCAATATTAAAGACATCTGGCATGACTTTCCTTTTTTTATCAACAGACAATAATTGTAAATATAAAGTCTTATTCTCTACTAATTACATGGTATTACATTGCAATCCTGTTATCCATGTGCATGTATTTCATTAAAAAAAATCCTGTTCTGCTGACATAGACATTACAAAGCATTGCTATAGATATGCTTCCTATAGTTTAAATATCATCAGGACTTAAAATGAAAAATATTTTACTTGTTTACAATTTCACTTCATGATTCGGGATGTAAGTCCCTTTTTCTACCCAACAAAATTCATATGATTTTTAAGATAATCAAACATAATACATGAGACTGTTGTTTTTCATCAGGAAGGTACTGTATTAACACTAGTTATGATTACTTTTCCTTCTCCAATTATATATCTTTCTTAAAGTGGGATCTGCCAGTGAAAATTTCATGGCACTGGATGACCAAGTAGGAATCCACATCATCCGTTCCCAGGTAGTGAGTTTCCACTCAGTGGTAAAGTAAGAACCACTAGCTCTACCTGCCTTACCTGTGTTATCACTCATCAAGGGAGATCATGAAGGTGAATCCATTTTGAAAAATCAATATTAAAATAAAAGGGATTAGTAATGATGGTTGCATTGACCTACTTAGATTTAGCCTGCCTACACTTTGGTTGGTATGTTCTGCAAACTATGAATGGACTTTAAAGTACTAATGTGTCATTCTTTTTAAAAGAAAATATGATACAAAGCCAACATATGGCTCACCTGAGGTATATATTTTATCAGGCAGAATGGGGGATACCCCAGGCTCTAGATAGGTTCTGTCATCTACTGCCTCAAGATAATACAACATACTAAAGGTACAATAGAAAAGAACTTCAATAGAAAGGAACTTCAATACAATTTGTGTGTGCAATAGAGAGAAGAGAAAGAGTTTCCAAGTCAAACACCTGATGTTTCCCCACCCCCTCATGGGCAAAAGCCCAGCTTGACAGGGTCAACACAGAGCAAGATGCTGATTCTTAAAGTTTGCCACAAGGCCGAAGCACTTTCTAGTGGGAACCATAGAGTGGTAGAGAAGGGGTCAGGCAAGCCTGGAAGGAAAAGAGCAACATTGAAATCAAGATAGATAAAGGCTGCTGTTTTCAGTCTCCCCACGAGTCTCTCTTCCATAGTTGTTTCAAGTGTCTCCTTCCACGTGCCTGAAGTCCCTGGCACAAGTTCAAGGCCAGGAAGCAAGTGCAGCTTCTTCTTCACATGTCTTTCTGCTCCATATGCCTCCTCCAGTCTTCTTCCTCCTTCATTCCTCTCCATTTCTTCCATCACTGTTCCTCTTCACCCCCTTTTCCCAGTCCTTATTAACCTCCCTCTACTACAATTCTTAGCTTCAACTCAGCTCACCCTCCCTTAGGGTGGGGCAGGGAACTTACAGTTACATACACTATTTTCCTCTTCATAGAAAAAGCTTGGGACCTCTGATATCAATACCAAGCAAAACTGTTTCCTGTTACTCAATTTAAATAAAAATGCTAATAAATATTTGCATTAATTAATGTTTGTAATCTGAATTTTTATACTTTACTGAAGTACACTTTACATGAAATATGCTGTACAGAAAGTATATGACTTATGAATTTTCCAATGAAACCACCACCCCCATCAATATACTAAGCATTTCTATCACCTCCAAAAGTTTCTGTGTGCTTCTTTGAAATCCATGCCTACCCACCATCCTTCTCCCCAGACAAACTGAACTGCTTTCTATTATGGTAAGTTAGTTTGTGTTTTATAGAATTGTATACAAATAAAATTGCAGTACATATACTTTTTCGTTTGGCTTCTTTCACTCAGCATGATTTTGAGATTCATCTACTTGTGGTGTGCACTGTTGTTTGTTCCATATTATTGCTGAGTAGATTCCATGCTATACCAGCATTCATTTACTTACTCATTTTTTAAATAATTTATTTTTATATATGTACATATATATATATTTGACATCATTGTGATCCCCGGGTTTCACCCACCACCTCCCCTCCCTGGCCACTCCAGCTGGTTCTGTTCCCCAGTTGTGTACTTTCGTTTGGTTGTCCATATATTAGTGAAGCCATTTGGTTTCTGCCTTTTTCCTTCTGACTTGTTTCTGCCAATATGATTTCTTCTAGGTACATCCATGTTACCAAAAAATCTTCAAATCTGTCATTTTAAATTGATGCCTAATATTCCATTGTGTATATATACCACATCTTTTTCATCCAGTCATCTGTCTTGGGACACGTGGGTTGCTTCCATGTCCTTGCAATTATAAATAGTGCTGCAGTAAACATCTGGGCATAGGTGTCCCTATGTACCCACACTGAGGTCTCCTTTGGGTAGATTCCCAGAAGAACAATTGCTGGGTCAAATGGTAGTTCCATTTTCATTAGTTTGAGGGGTTCTCTACACAGCTTTCCATAGTGGCTGGACCAGTTTACATTCCCACCAGCAGTGTAAGAGTGTTCCTTTCTCTCCACATCCACGCCAGCACTTGTTGTTGTCTGCTTTTTTGGATGTGGGCCATTCTTACTGTTGTAAGGTGGTATCTCATTGTGGTTTTGATTTGCATTTCCCTAATTGCTAGTGACGTTGAGCAGTTTTTCATGTGCCTATTGGCCATTTGTACTTCCTCTGGATGAAAGACTTGAATGTAAGACCTGAAAGCCATAAAATACATAGAGGAAAACCTGGGCAAAACCCTTCATGAATTACAATTCAGAAATACATTGTTGGACACATCTATAGCTGGCAGAAAAAAGTGAAGGAAACATAAACAGCTGGGACAACATCAAACCAAAAAGCTTCTGTACAGCAAAGGAGACAATAGAAAAAACAAAAAGAATCCCAACTGAATGGGAAAATATTTTTGCCCTCCATACAAATGATAAGGGTCTGATAACAAAGATACACAAAGAACTCACACAACTTAACAAAAACAAAGCCAAAAACCCAGTTAAAAAATGGGAGAAGATCTAAAAAGATACTTCTCTACTTACTCATTTTTTGATGGACACCTTCCTTGCTTAAAAACCTAGAAGCAGCTTCAGGTACACTGGAACCTGAAGCAGCGGCCTTGGGTATCTGTGCTCTCCCTCATGCACTTACAGGCCAGGGCACTGGGGAGGTCTGGCTCCCCTTTCAGGGGTACACTGGGGTGACTCAGCAACCCCATCTGCAGCCCTGAGACTCCTTCTCATTGGGGGGGCTGGTAACCTGCCAGGACGTGGGCTGGTGTGTGTGGGGGTACCCCTGGTTCATTTTCACCCCAGTCATTCCTCATTTTGAACGAGAAAAGCAGCAATCCAGATGTACTGGAGGAGATAGAGAAATAAATAAAGGCCTTGAACAAACCCATCACCTGCCCAAAAGGAGTATAATCGTAATTTCAAGACACAATACTCAATAAGAGGAGATTGAGGATATACCACTAAGTAACACCAACATTCCTGGTGCTGAAGCTAAACTCCCCATCCAGAGACACTCTCAACATGAGCAAGGAGCCCCCAGTCCTAATGAGTGAGGAAAGCCACAAAGAAGTGGCAGAAAACAGTAAACCATGAGAAAGGGGATGAGCTAGACCAAGCATGTGCTGAGGTCTGCCCCCACCATGGCCAATGGCTGGAAAATGGTCTCCCAAAGTCAGATGCCAGAGCTACAAGGCCAAGAAGTAGTTTCATGACACAAGTCTTGGGGTGAGTGGGAGGGAGCCAATAAGAACAAGGAGACACTGAAACCAGAGGCCATTAGGGTCCTAAGGAAAAGAAACTGTCTCCTCTGCCACAGGAAATTCCACAACTAAGAAGCTGGGAGAGCCGCCCCACATCCCAGATAATAGGAGGTTTTCCAACATGCTCAGAAGGACTACCTGCTCCAGTGTTATCCATGGAGATCTGCTAGCCTGGTCTGCAGTCCCCAGAAGGACACTGCTCCAGAAAAAAGAAAACAAAGATAACAATGGGCCAATCACCAACCAACATCCAACCATGAGAAAGGAACTGACTGGAATGACCAGAGTGGGGACCAGGGAAAGAGAAGTGGGGAGGATCATGCCTACAAACACGACCTATGTGTGCAAACAGTTAGAAAAATAAAAATTAATATTAAAGTATATATATTTCACACAGATGTATGTGTTAAATATCAAATAAAACTGGGTTTTCTAAAAAAAAAATTCTAGAAGCAAACTACATACATGCCATTAATTGTGACTGCAATGAAAACTTTGCAAGTATTCATTCAACAGTACCTATTAAATGTAAAAATCATGTATTGTTGCGATGGTACATTTAAAAGGTAAAAAACTAACATGAAATCATCTCCAAAGACAGTAACAGCCAAACAGAGCCAAGAGGCTAATGCAGTTCCAGGCACTGCTAAGAGTCCAAATATTTAATGGCGTGCAGAGACACAGATAAGAAGTAACTTCCAGCAGGGAAAGTCAATCAATCATCCCTTCATAAACCTTCAGTCAATCAGAACTACACTGACCAGCTCTGGAGACGTAGTGACCAGCTCTGGAGGTGCAGAGTTGAGCATAGCTGACTTCCAAACTGCTCTGGACCAAAAACCTTATTTGCATGAAGCCTAGCCCTGCCTCTCTTACCTAGATAAACAGTCTCCTAGTACCATCAGCTCCTTGAGTCTGTCCAAGTAGAACTGTAGTCTGGTCCTCAGCTCCACAACTAAAGCAGCAGTTGTAACACTACTGCTAAGACAGGAGAGCTGGGATTGCTGTAACTCTCCTGGACTTTGGTATCACCACCAACAGAAATATGGTGATTATATGCTTAACTTTACTAGAAACTGCCAGACTGATTTTCCCAAAATATTAGTGCCATTTTACAGTCCCTACAGCAATATTTACCCTTCATTCTGAACACTTACTATTGTCATTTTTTTTAGCAATTCCAAATGGGCAATGCTATTTTTTTGAGTGCCCCTTTGCATTTTCCTGATGATTATGACATTACTGATTTTCTCCTTGACTAACCTAGTCAGGCTTTCTCTGCTAGTCCTCGAACTTGACCTATATAAATACTGCAGAGTGTCAGCACAAATGATTTTGTGGATTCCACTCTAAGAAACTTGAACACTAGTGCAGTTTCTAGCAGCTCAAGGTTTCAACCTAAGATGACCCCAGACCCTTTAAAATGCCTACCTGAAAAAAGCTCAATGCTGCCAGCACCTGTTTTTTCAAGTCAGAAACTTTCAATTTTAAATCCCTTCTCTGTTCTTTGAGGTATAAATCTACCATCCAGAACTGTTCTGGATATGAGAGCCATCTCTTTGGAAAGCAAAACTTCAAGAAGGTAATGCTTTTGTCTTCCTAGCCCCTGTGAGAACCTAACCCCATTGAATACCTTGCTCTACTTTACATCACTGCCTCCTAACGTAAAGATATCAGAAATCAGTTTTTTCCCTTCACATAAATGCTGAGTAACAAACTAGATGGCCTAGTCACATAACTATATCCCTTCTCTAGTTTTTTAATTAATACGTCTATGATTCTATTCAAGCTCCCATTGGTCTCCCCTCCTTATTCCCTTTTCTTTCCCTTAAACACCCAGTTGCCTCTAAACAAATCCAAGTTGAGTACAGTTCACACTAGACTTATTTCCTTATTGCAACTGTAACTACTAAATAAAATCTGTCTTCATCACCAAAACTAAAGTGACCTTCTCTTTGACAGTAAAAATATTCCATATCTCGTTATATGATTATTGGCCATTTACATATCTTTTTTTAAGAAGTACCTATTCAATATTGGTCATTTAATATTAGCTTATTATTTAGTTCTAAGATTCTTTCATATAACTTTATTTAGCTATTAAATATCTGTGTGTGTGTGTATGTGTATATGATAGTCTATGGCATGCCTTTCACTTTCTTCACAGTGTCTTTGGAAGAGCAAAAGATTTTATTGTCTTGAGCTTTAATTGAGACATTTTTATGGTCTTATTTTAGTCAGGATTCTTCAGCGAAACTGTATGTATGTGTGTATGTGTGTATACATGGATATATATAGAGAGAGATAAACACATCCTGATCTATAGGTAGAAAAATTTATTTTAAATAATTTACTCACATGGTTATGAAGGCTTAATGAGTCAATAATTTGTGAGGTAGGAAGTAAAGAATATATCTTTAAAAATTTTAACAGTTCTACTAAATCAGGCAAAAATGAATTCATTGGATAGGAAACATATACTTAATCAGATAACAAACATATGTATTTATAGCCTATATAACTCTATGCACTTTATGTTCCCAAGGTCTTTCCACACTGAAGTAAATTACTGTTTGTTCCCTTATCACTTGATCAAATTCATATTTGTCTGAAATGACAGCCAAGCTGAGTCACAAAGAACATATAAAAGAGAGAAAGAAACTTCAGGGTTATGATATCTAATGGAGATAATAGGGGAACCTTGATCAGAGGCAACAGAAGGTTAATAGTGAAGGAATGAGGAGGTAGGAATTTTGGCATCCAGGACCCATGTCATCACATAAACACCTCAAGCACATTAAGTACTGGCGCTACATGAAAGTACTAACTTCTCTACTTCAAATAATTTGAGAATAGGAAATGTAAGTGACTTCTGGGAAGAAATTCAAAAAATACATTCCATAAGAACTACTTTTCAAATTTTAACCTTAGCTATTCCAGAAAAGGAAAATTAATTAAAGATACCTCTTTAAAAGTACTTTTGGATATTGGAGCTTCACAAATATGGGTAATGGGAAATGTTTTTCTTATTAAATGATAAGTGAATGTTCAAAACAGAAGAATCATTCTGAGGGAAATGCAATTCAATGTTAAATAAACAACAAAATTCTCAGCAACACACGCCCATGACTGTCTACATATAGAGGTAAAATGGGATCTTTGGGGGTCAAAGTTTTTGGCCTATAATAAAAATAGAGATTAACTAAGATACTGAAGACAGACAAAATATTTGAACCCCTCCCCAGTCCTGATTCTTAGCTATTAGCCACAAAACACTTCCATATTTATTATCTTAATAAATCGAGAATAATAAGAACAAAAACTTTGGGTGAAAGGTTTTTTAGTAAACAATATAAAGAGAAAGCCTCAGTAGGTAGGTGTTACTATCTTCACTTGCAAGAAAATTAATTTCAGATAATTTAAATAGTTTCCAAAGTGACACAGAATGTAGTAAATAGTAAATCCAGGAAAACACTCCAAACCTAAATTCCAAGCCATGTTTTAAACATTACTTTCTTATTTCTTAATAACTTATTATTTAGCCATTCATCAAAATCCATTAAACATCTACTAAATTCTAGACATTATGGCAGGAACTAGAGATAAAAAGATAGATTAGATATGATCCTCATCCCTATAATCCTTACACTGAGAGAATTTACAGTCTAGTAAGGAAGAAAAGATATGAAAAACATATAAATTGTGTGTCAAGTTTGCCTACCTACACGTAGAATTACAGGAACAGTGTCCTACAAAAATATATTCCAAAAAATTCCTAAGGCTCCCACAGTCTTATGAATAAGTCTTTTAAGCTCCCGTACATTTATGATAGAATGATCAATGTTCAATTAAGAATTTAATTGAAGCCAGGCACAGTAGCACATGCCTGTAAGCTTTAGCCTATGAAGCGGCTGGAGCTAGAGATTGCGATTCAAGTCCCACTCAGGGCAACACAGCAAGACCTAGTGCCCCAAAAAAGCTGGGCGTGGTGGCACACGCCTGTAATCCCAGCTACCTGGGAAGCTGAGGCTGGGGATTGCTTGAGTCTGGGGTACCCTGGGCAATGTGAACCTGTGGTTCCATGGGCAAAAATAGCAAGACCTAGTCTCAGAAAAAAAATTTAATTGATAGCTCTTAATCATATGATTAAGAATATTACTTGACTTGCATGGCTTTGACCTGCATGGTTATCTTTTTTTAAAATATGGTGATAACAGGCTAGAACTGAGAAATAATTTTGTTTTCAAAGTACTTGCTCTACAGTTTACCAATGACCTACCTCTCTTGTTTCATTGTTTAATCTACTTTATTTACTTTACCACCTGGCCATCTCCCCTGGTCCTGACTTTCTCAGTTGGTAAACACTATATATACTCTAAATACTCCTGGTGATTCAAATGAGTCCAACAAGAGGATTCTCCTTCAGGAGAATGCTAGAAAGTACTGTGGTCAAATGGGAAAAAAAAATTTCAATTTTTGTGTCTTGTTCAGAAGGATACAAAACAGTATTATTATTCCAGGAAATTTTCTACTGACCTCGCATAGGATTCAGATGCAAGTCCATGGAAGACTGAGTATATGTATGTATCATTCAGGATTCAGTAGGAAACAACCACAGTAGGTAACTAACATTTCACAAAGAGAATTAAATATAGGGAGTTGGTTGAACAAATACTGGAGGACCAAAAAAGAAAAAACGACATCAAGACAATATGATAGTAATTGCAAGAGGTAGCTAACATCCAAAGGGCTGGGGAATAAGGGGAAATGGTGAAATTTGTTTTTAAACTAAGAGCTTGGAGGGAAAAAACCTCCAAAGCAAGGTTTCAACATATGAGGGGGAACAGGCAACCAACTTGCCTTCACCCAGGGTGAAGGGCTATCGCTTAAATACAGAACAGGGGGGAAATTTGGTCCCTTTTCTCTCACTCTTATCTCCTTCACTTTGTCAGCAGAGCAGAATCCATCCGCAACATCACAAAAAATACAGACTACATGGGATGAGGAAAGAAGAGCTTCATAGGCAGCCCATGGATTCTAGTCTCAAATTGCCTTGTTTTGCAACAGTGACGGCTGTTAGGGACAGCTTGTTATTCTTGACTTTTCTTCCTTAAGTTGAGTTTCTCCCAGAATTAACCACAAAATCTTATACAAACACATTTCTGGAAGATCTCTTTGCCCCAGTGGGTGATCAGCCATCTCTGGCTTCCAAAACACAAAGTGAACCCCAGGCTGAACTTGCTACACAACAGTGTCTGAATAATACCCGTTGAGGGATATACAAATGCAGCATGAAGAATTCAAAGGGTCAACATTTGACCAGCCTCTTGAGAATCCAACTAGATTTACTATGGAAGAGTCCGCGGGATAAATGAAGCAATAGTTGTAACTCTCGTTCTCACTTTCTCTCCCTCTCATTATCTCTACACAGACACATACTCATTCCTGTTCCTTCCTGTGACTGCTTAACATATATATATATATATATATATATATATATATATATATATATATATATATATAAACATGTGTGTGTTTCTGCATTTGTATATATATACTCAATCTTTCTCAATCTCTTCTCTCTCCCTGCTATTTAGTCCAAATGGGATGACGACCGTGAAAATTTTCATTAAGAAAAAAACTGTCTTAAATGCCAATGTTTCTTCTTGTTGCTGTTAGAATCTTTAACTTACTCAACACATTTCCACTTGTTAAAAGTAAAATCTACTGTGGGCCTCTACTGAAAATTCCTTTCTCTTCTGTGTAGCCCTATCCATTTTCACCACTGGTTTCTACCATCTTTTCTCAAAAAACTCTGATAGTTTTTTTTTTTTCCCCTTACCAAAAGGGTCAAAGAACCTCCCTGTCTTTCCTTAAAGTCACAGGCCTCCTTCATAGCGGCAGGGCCTCCCTGGGTGGTCCTGGTACAGAGCACACACTTGAAGGGACAGGAATGCATATAAGACACCTGGACACAACTCTTGATGAGCAAAGGCCTCCTCTGTGCTGTACCCTTTTGGAGTCATGGCTCCAGAAGCTGAGGAACCACATTGGAAGAGCTGCCAGAGGAAGATGCAAGTCAAACAACATTATCTTAAGCAGTGCCTAGGCTGGGGGGCAGGCAGCTGTCTGTGGGTTCTCACCAGGAGGCTCACAACTACAAGATACCACTCAAGCTGGAAGAACAACGACAACTGGTTATTGTTTGTTTGTTTGTTTGTTTGTTTTTAAACAAACAGAAGATGGGGGAGGGGAAAGGAAATGGTTTCTAAGGCCACAAGTGGCAGCTGTCTTACCTCAGTGTCCGTGGTATCTGGTGTCCAAAACCAAGGTCGTCACACGGGACGGTGCCATGCCCTCCACGAAGCCTGCAGTGGGCGGTAGGCCCATGGGCAAGGGACCAAGACACAGGGACCAAGCTGCTGAGGTGGCATCACAGTAGCCGGAAGCTGGGCTGGAAGGTGCCCAACACCCGCTCGGACCGTGGCAGAGGCCACAACAGCAGGAGGCGGGGCCAGAGGCCCAGAAGTGGCAGGCGGTCCTCAGAGGTAGCGAGATACAGGTCAGCGGTGTGCCAGGGGACAGGCGCTAGTGCCACAGCCCGTGAGGCTCCAGGCCGACGCCAACGGGCACAGGCTAAGAGTGGCGGTCAGCAGGTAATGTCGGAGACAGAGCCGGCGGCAGGAGCGGAGGCCGCCTGTAGTTTGAAGCGGAGATCAGATACGAGGTCTAGGAATGTCCACAATTTCATCTCAGGAGGTCCCGGGTAATATGCAGACGAGTTGGAATCCCAAATCCTGAATAACCCCCACCCTCTGGAGCCTCAGCTTATATCCCCGCCTGTCACACCTGATTGGCCCGTCTACAACTCCAGCTGTCTGATTGGTGCTGGTCAGGCTCCAATCAGACTAGTCTATTTTCAAACCAGCGCCATATAAAAGGAAACCCCACCCCACCCCTCCCACCACCCCCCAACCCAACCCACCCCACCCCACCCCCTGCCTGGCATCTAGCCCTGACCTACAGGGGGGTCGGGGCCAGGCTCACCAGCAGTGCATTCAGGGAAGCCAGGACCGGGTCTAGACACTTGTCCTACCGAGCCCAGGGCTCCAGGCTGGCCCAGGGCTGCACACACACTTGGTGCCCCCTTTAATCCAGTCACACCCAGGTTAGCAGGAGCTGTGTGTCTATTTCCAGAGGTTGGGAAGTTTGTTAAAATGCAGGTAAACATGTGAAAAGATCTTAACACCAACTTATCTTCAATGAAGAAGAGTCAGGAGTCACTTTTACTAATGTTCCAGATAATCACCATCTTCAGGCAGAGCTCACTGGCACTTCAGAACAGGTAGTAACATTTTCCAGTCTTGTAGTGACATTAAGAATAAAGAGAAATTAGGTGGGTAAGCGGTAGAAGTAGCAAATTTTCACTCCCCTAGGGGGTCGTTTAGGCCAACATAATCCTGTTTTCCATTTTAGTCAGGTGTTGATCTATTTCATACACTTATTTGTACGGTTTCTATTTCAAAAACAGGTTTATGATGAAAAAAGTGCATTTAAATCACTTTTTTCCTACTATGCTCAGCTGTTTGCTTAATTTGTGTTTTCTTGTCAGACATGTTCACTGGATGTCAAATTGGTGTTTATTTTATTGGCAAAGTAATTCATAGGTGCTATATGAAATAAAAATCAAATAATTTATGAAGAAGTTAAATTGGTCTCCCACTCACCCACTCCAAACCCGGAACTAACTTGTATTAACAGTTTGGTTCATACCCACCAACACTTACAGTTGCTGTAAGTGAAACTGGTGTGACCACTTTGAAAGAAATTTGGTAATTTACCCATAAAATCTGAGATGTTCAAACTCTTTGATCTAGAACTAGGCACATCAAGTTTGGCTTACAGATAAACCTGAGCACACAGGGTAGTCTCAATAGTATTGTTTATAGTAACTGTTTAGAAATAATCTGAAAGTTTGCTTAAAAAGTATACCCTCAGTATAAAATACTATGGCTCTCTAAAATATTAATGAAGTAGAATGTTTTGAAATGAAAAGCAAGTATCCAGAGTAATGAATAATTATATATATTTATTATATATAATTATATATATTTATGTATTTACATATAAATTATATTATATATAGTATATGTAATTTATATATAAATATACATAGATATAGGTATATACATATAATATATATATATATATATTCGCACACACCAAGTACACAGTGGAAAATATATCTCTAGGAAGATACACAAGAAAAGTTCATAGAGACTGCCCCTAGAGGCAGTCTTAATACTAGTGACTTAGAATAAGAGGGTTCATTATATATTGACTTTTTTAACATATGAATTCAATCATTTTTAATAAAATAAAAATAATGGGAAAATACTGTCAATTTGATGGGTGAAAATCATACTCATTGGTTTTGAAGTTGCCTAACAGTGAGGTTAAATAATTTTTCATTTGTTTTATGGTCAGTCCCTCTCCTCTGAAATGCCTATTTATATTCTTTGTCCATTTAAAAAAATTAGATTAACTTCCTCATTAATTCCCATTAGTTCTTTAAATATAGAATATTATTAACCCTTTAATATACTATATACTAATATTAATATATTTCATTTTTTCCCTAGTCTATTTTCCTTTCTGTATTGTCTATGACTTGCTATACAATAGGTTTAAATATACATATATTTGCATATAAATATATACATACATATACAAATAATTTCACCTTTTCTTTGCAGTTTTCCCTCTCATTTAAGATCTCCCTCAACCAGAAGATATAAAATGTTAAACATTTAGGTCTTTCTTCCAACAGGAATACTTTTTTAATTAAGTGATTCATTTTCTTCCAAGTGGTGGTTATAAAAAGCCTTTTTCCCCCTCCGAATTGAAATGTCAACTGTTATGTATTAACTTTCCACATGCCCTAGTTAGCCTTACCCTGTTCTCACAGATTCATTCTCTATCCAGTCTTAACATGCCAAGAACTGACCTCCAGGTTCTGCATGACCCAGCCCACCTTGCTTCCTGATTTTGACTAGTAGGAGGCACAGGCAGGAGATTGGAGGTCAGACTATTTCTTCCCCAATCCTTCCTTGTTTCGTCATCAAAATACCTCAGTCCCTCTGGGTTCCTTTAGTCTGCCTACACAACTATTAAGAGACACTCTTCTGAATTGTGTTCCTAGTCTGATTTGAATGTAGCTTACTTTGTGGCACTGTATGTTCTCGTGTCTATTTCATAAAGTTTAATTATATTAGTTTGAAGATCCTTTAATATGGTTTAGATATCTTCTGTTCTTTCAATATTTTCTTGGAAATTTCAATGTTCTTATTTCCACATGAAGTAATTAAAATAACTTCAAAGAACTAGTATTATGATTAAAATTCAATCGATTTTGGGTGGGATTATGAAGTAGGTTCTTCCATTATTGAACAAGGTACTGCTCAGTATTTTCAAAGCTTGTTACAGACCTCAATTCCATATGCACAAAACAGATCAAACAAATTACTGCCCTTACAAAATTTATTTTTATTTTTAACTTCTCCTATGGCATTTTCTGTGGCACATGCTCAGAGCCTGTCATTTCACTTAACTCTTTCTCAACCCCCACATTCACATATGTCCAAGTCTTGCTGAAACTAACTGAAAAATATCAAATTCTTTTCTACATCCATCTCAAAACTACAGTCAAGTTTTCATCTCATGTTGAGTCAACTGTCATTTATATGCCTAAACTTGCCTCCAAAATCTGAGCCTCCATAAAACTACTTTTTATGCTACTTCCAGAACTTGAGTTATAGAAAACAGATGTGAAAATGTTTTTCCTCTGCTAAAGTGTTTTCAATGGTTTTTAATGTAATGAAGTCAAGTATCTTTCATATTCTTGCCCCTATCTCTATTCTTGCCCCATTTCATTCCATTTATTGCCTCTCTCCAAAACACACACATATACACACTCCCTCTACCTTAACCTCACAAGTTTATTTGTAGTTTCTTAACAGTTTGCTTTGTCTGCCTTAGAAAAGGCTGTATCTTGAGCTATCCAATATGGTAGCAACTATCACATGAAGCTATTGCACACTGGAACAGGACTAGTTCAAACTGATATGTGCTATAAATGTAAAATGGACACTGGATTTCAAATACTTTGTACCAAAAGATATTAAATATCTCTTTAATAATTTTTCAGTTATTACATGTTGATAATTTAGTGGGTAATACAATAAAAATAATAGCATAGTAGACATTGGGTCAAATGAAAGATATTAAAATCGTTTCTTTTTACTGTTCAATGTGGTTACCTTAGAACTTTCTAATATTCCTGTATTTCTATTGGACATCTTTGTTCTAAGCTATGTTTTTCTCCTTCTGATGAAATCTCCTTTGTCCTTCAAAATCTTAGTTCAAGCGCTATTCCTGTGGGAGGGAGTTCCCACTTCCAGGTGAAATTTAACATTCCTAACTAGGCCCCCTTAGTACTCTTTACATATTTCTACCATAACATTTATCTTATGTAATTAGTTGTGTATATCTTTGTCATTACCATTTGACAAAAAAATAATTAAATCTTTTGTTTCCTTTACTCTCCAAATAATCTTAGTCTTCAACTTACTCTTGCAATGAAAAGTAGTTCTGTTGAAAACAGGGACATAGACTGAGCATTAAAAGTAATTGCAAGATTTACCCATAAGCTTACTCCATACAAGACAGGAAAAGAAAATGTCATGTTATATAACTCTAATTAAAAAAAAAAATCTTTTGGTTTGTCAGGAGACCAAACTTTTTCCTAGCATTAACTCTGGGAGGGATTTATTACATGAAACCTTATATCAGACATTAAGCCACATACTACGTCAGGCCTTTAATCAGTGTCTACAGATAGTACAGGAATATTCCTTATAAGGCCATTTCTTCTATCATCCACCATTACAAACAAGCTGCATGTTATTACAGTTCAGTTGAAAGAAAGCATTTTACAGATTAGAATAATACCATCCAAACTGAGCTCTGTTATAGTCTCACTTGAAAGACGAATAATCTAGATAATATGGTTGAGTTTGTCATACTTTAATCCATTCTGAAAATCTGTCTTTTCGTTAAAATTGAGCTATAGTTATTAAAATTATTGATATTGCTGGGTTCAAGACCTTTGCCATATAATTTATGTCTACCTGTCCTGTTTAGTCTTTCTTTGTTCCTTTGTTCCTCTGTCAATTCTTTCTTCTTGTACACTAATTGAGTGTTTTTATTATTCCATCTTCTTCCTTATCAGCTTTTCAGTTATATACTCTTTACTTTCGTTTTACTGGTTATCCTGTTAATAAATTTTTCAATTGTTTTAAAACATTGTTGACATGTTGACACATTGTTAACAAAAGAGAATATTTAAATCTAGGAACATAGAAAAATTAGAGAAAAGGGATTAGAAAAGATGTACTCAATATGTGCTAAAGAAAAGAAAGCGGTGTGCTATATTCATATCCTACAAATGTGACTTTAAGATAAAAATATGACATAATGACAAAGAACTAAAGCTATAACAATCCTGAGCATGTAGTTGCTTAATGTGGTTAAAATGTCAAAAATATTGACAAATTTATAAGTAGAAATTTACAAATCTATAATCATAGAGTTTGATTTCAGCAATGTAGTGCTAAAATTAAGAATGTAAACAAAATAAAGATGTAACTTGGTCTAAATAGAAATGTGTGTATGAACATTGAGTTTGATTTTCCAGTTGAAATATTTATAAATTCTGACTTTATATGAACTCACAATGCAAACTGTAAAACTGGTAAAGAAATGAGCATAATATTATATTACCTACTTATATAGCATTGAAAATAAAACATGTTTACAAAGAGACAGCTTTCCCAAATACCCACATTTGGAAAAATTTTAAGTGGAACAGTAAGGAGTTGATAGATGAAGAAGTGAAAACAAAGTGGAAACTAGAAAACATTTTAAAACTGAATAACATGAATATATTATATATAAATAATATATGTACATATAAACCTATAGGATACAGCTGAGATTGTACTTGTTATCTACACTAACGCATGTACTAGAAAAGACAAGTGACTGAAAATAAATGCTTCTACACAGAAGTGGAAAAAAGTTCAAAAGATTATAACCAAAGGAAGTACAAGAAAGGAAATAAGAAAAGAATTAATTGACACTAGAAATGATGTTATGAATCATTGAGTTTTAAATATTTGCGATTTTAATTTTTACAAAACAATATATTTATGCGTACTTTACTATTTTTCAAGCACCTTTTCATTCACTTATTAAAAATGTTTTGTGAGTGAAAAAAGTAATTAATTGACATAGGAAACAATAAATTGCTAGAGAATCACAAGAAACAAAAGCTGGTAATTTTTGACAAAATAAAAGAAAATCTGGCAATTTTGATATGGGGACAAAATTAAAACACAAATATATTTGGATTAAAAAGAGATAGGTAAGCTTTCCTATGTATTAGTATAACACTTCTGATCATAAAGAATCAAAAACTCAATATAAACTGTCTTACATATTTTATTTGATGGCTTATATTATAAAAAGGTCTGGAAACAAGCCTGACTTTAGGTATAGCCTGTTGAAGAGTTTAATTTACATTCCATAAGCCAAATTTGACCCTATTTCTCGTAGTCTCTCAGTTCTATTCTCCTCCATGTTAGCTTTGATTTTACCAGCACTCCCCTCTCAGGGAAAAAGCTAGAGCCACAATCCTCCTATGTATTTTCTGCAGCAAATGGGAAGCATCTCCATCCCAAAAGATGTGGACAGCATTTTGTGGACTCTGCTAGCTCATGAATCCATTGAGACCATGGCCCAGGGAATGTGGTGTTTGGGTCAACTGGGTTTGAATCACTTGTCTCTGGAATTAGCACCACCACCAGAGGCACATTAACAAAAATCAAGGTGTATTTTAGAGAACGTGAATGGTAGCTCTAAGACAAAAATAACAGAAGTTCACCATGCTATGATTTCAGCAAAATGCTTTACTAAAAAAAAACAAAAACCCCCCAACATTATGAATAAATCACCAAGTGTCTCCATATGCAAAAAATACATATGGTCTGTTGCATGGAATGACTTAGCACTCTCCAATCCATGTGAATGCTACAGATCATTTGCCAGAATTGACTATTCAGGCTTGCACAAATTTAACAATTATTATCCAACAGTCAACAACTTTTTGATGCTGTTTCCTAAATCAGTTTTGCGTCTTGGCTTGAAAGTATCACAATACTCTATAAATTTCTTTCTTCATTTATAGAAGAATATTTATCATGTGCTATGTTGCAGGTATTTCACTTACTACTAGGGAAATAAAAGCAACAGAGATCCCAAATCCTGCCTTCATGAATTTACTGTAGTGAACCAAGAGTAGAATAAATGTTCAAGTGTTACTTTCTAGTATGATTGTTCATGATTACTTCTACACTCTTCTTAAAACATTTTCAGCAGATTTCACAGGTCATTAATCTGGTCAAATGAGGAGAACATTTTGTGCTTGTGGTAAAGTTCTCAGGGGAAGGTGTCCTAGCATTTAGACAGAGCTTCTGGTGGAAGGACAAGTAGAACTGGAACAATTTGTCCAGGCGGTAATCTAGACCCCTGACCCCTACCAACTGCAATTTGGTGGCTTGTCAGAATATGTGGTTTGGAGAAAGGGTGCAGTGTATACAGAAAGAAGGAATGACCAGACTATAAAAAGAGGAACAGAAAATTAGGGAATGAGGTGGTGGGAAAGCAGATGAAGCAGGTTGAATTGTGCCTTCTGGGTCACATATATTTCTCCATTGCTTGCTGTCAGCACTTATTTAGAATTCTGGGAAAGATGCCTCCCTGAATGATTCCGTGACTTTATTTCTAATGATTTTCTAAACTTTGAACAGAAAAAAACTATTGACAAAGACCCCAAAACTAATTTTATGCTATTCTGACTTAATTACAGCAGGGAGGAGTTGATTCCATATAGCATTTCACGTTATATTCATGTCATACCTCTTAGCTAAAAACAATTCAGTTTAAATTTTACTTACATACTTGGATAAAAAGATACTGATATTGTGAAACAAAGAAAATAAAAATGCAAATTCAATGAGTGGAAACTATGCATTTTCAAGCAAGACTAATTATATGCACAACATTATAAACTAGTCTTCAAAGAATGTAGGCAGTGATTGATGTAAAGTATTTCTAGCGGGAAACAAAAGATTTCTTTCAAATAAAGACAATAGCACATACAAAAAGATTTTTAATCAAGAAAGCAGGGTATCATACCAATGTTAAATGTTTGAAATCTTACCAAGTAAAGAATCCACAGTGTTCTGTTTAAAATTATTTGAAAGTCAAGATGAAGGATGGGAGAAGTTAGCTGAATTTGTGATACCCAATTGGACAGTTTTTCCTATGTCAGATTTTATTGCATCTGTCAGTAAGGCAGATATCACTCTTCTGCAGAAAATTTGTCATTGTTTCCTTTTCAAAACATTGTTTCCTTTCCTTTTCCTTTTCTTAGTAATATGAAATAAAGGCTAGCAGAGATCCAACAGGCCTCAAGAGAAACTATTACCATTACTGAAAGAATGAAGACACCTAGATGTAGGAGTATCTCAGAAACAAGGTTTTATGAGAGAAAGCCACTTTAAGGCAGGAAAACTTTCAGAGACAAGCTTTTTGGAAACTCCCTCCTCTCTCCTTGACACCACTGGTGTCCCCGTTTTACTTTAGAATTTGCAATCATGTAAATTCTCCACATGTACATTATAAAATTTGACCTTTTTCTCCTGTAATCTATCTGATGTTAATTTGTTCATCCCCCCCAGCCTCAGAAGAACCCAAAATGGTGGGAGAATTTCCTCCCCAAGTCCTGGCAACCTCAAAGTCCTTAGGATATCCTTTAAGGTCCTACTCAATTTGCATTTGCGTCTCTATTTCATCACCTACAAGCCTGCCCTTGACCATCACCTTCCAGCTATGTCAGCTCCAATTTATTTCCAGGGTATAGGCAGGCACTTTGGGGCATCTGCATTTGTCTTTGCCTTTGACTAGAACCCTCTTCTCACCGGTTTCTCCACAGCTCCATCCATTCTTTAAGTCTGTGCAGTGAGGTCATTCCTAACATCCTATTTAAAAGTCACAACACCCCCTCCCACCTTCATTCTCCCCATAATTCTATAACACCACTGGTATTAAGCACTACAAAGGCAGGGGATATTGTCTTTGGCACAGAGTAAGTGACCAGTACGTATTTGTTGAATGAATAACTGGATACTAAAATGGTCTGGTTAATCATCAAGTAAAATTAATCTCATCAAAAGTCACATCTCCAAGTTCTTTGCTGTTTCTCTCAGTTGCTGTTTTCAAAAAAGCCCAGGTTCTAAGATATGCACGCAGGTAGTTTATATTTGCAAGGTGATAGTAAGCAATAGGAAAGAAGGGCAAATAGGTGTGAAATAAACAAGATTTAGTGAAATAGGTAAGGGAGGAAAGTGAAAACACTGAGCTAACTAAAAGGGGGCAATATCCTCAAACCAAGCGCTATTGATAAAAAAAAAGCAAGGATAGTTGGTAGACGAAGAGTGGGTGGGCCTGATGACGGACAGTGTGGCAACACCAGGCAGAGCAATCCAGTTTGATGTACTCTGACTAGGTTGAGACAGCTCTGGTTTGGGGATTGGAGCAATTGTTCAGAAAGGCAGAAGAGTCAGGGCTGACTTCATGGGCATGTAACCAGGACCTTTGCACAGAGGTACATGTAGTTTAATACTCTTCTCTGCTATCTTGCAATCTTCGTATTTTATTTTTGAATTTGTAGTAAGTCTGGTGGGATAATGGAGCATGGACACCAGCAGAGGAGAAACCTGAGCAAGTGCAAGTGCTTATGGTCTAGCAGGAGCCCAAGTACACATTGGGCTCAGACCCACAGCCAGGCTGAGAGCAGGCAGACAGAGCAGGGGCAGGGCAGACCGGGATGCTCAGGGGGACCTGGACTAGACCTTGCTAGTGCAGAAAAGCCAAAGTGGTAGCAATATCTACAGGACAGAAAGGGTACTGTGGATAGGGGAACACCAGGACATGCAGTGGAAGTCATTTGCCTGTCTATTGCCAGAGTCTGTCTTTCTGTTATCTGCAAAAATATGGTTGGGTACCTGGGGGAAGTCTGTCCACAGCAGGGAATTTCTCCACTGCCAGTCACAGGCAGTTGAACTCCCAAACCCCAAATACCAGAACTATATGGCACAGAAGCAGCACCACATGACAGACACCAGAAAGGAGCCTGGAAAACCACACCAGGCACTGCCCTATAAGAGGTCCCTGGTGTGCTGGGCCTGAATACCCACCTGAGTTACTCCGGGAGATATGAGCAGCCTGGTCTAGTTGTGATCCAGGAATGCAGACCCTCAGCCAGGCAAGGACATTGCTCCAGAAAGAAAGATCAGTGGGTCAAGCATCAACCAGTGACTTGCAGCACGAGGAGTTGGAGTGACCAGAGGAGGGAAAGAGGGAAGAAGAAAAGGGAGAGTAAAGGACAGGGTATAGGGATATGATATGGAAGGGAGGGTTATATCTAAGGGGGACAATAACCATAGAAATATGGCCAATATTGTATGAAAATTGGAAAATGAAAATAAAAAATATGGTTGGGGCAATGGCATCATAATGCTGACACTTAGGTGGTAACTTTGACAGTAAATTATTATGAAATGAAAATGTATACATAAATGTGGAAATAAAGTAAAAGGATGATTTCTCTCCCAAATTCGTTTTTATGCCAATTACCTTAAACCCCATTAGTGAGTCACTGATTGACTTAAGTTTGGCCAGAGGGAAAGTGATCACTTATCAGAAAAGCATCACAGGCCTAACCAAACACCCCCTACCCCACATGACGCATCCCACCTGGTCAAACCCCCCACTCAGGGACCAGATAAAGAGACACAGTCATGCAGCTAAGGCATGAGGCTTCCGGCTTCCCTAGCTGCAACCTCTGGCTGTGTGCTTTTTCTGCTGCCCGTCTAGGTTTTCTCTTATAAATCTGTTTCTTTACTAAGCCTTTGAGTCTCTTTCTTCCTTTGTCTCCAATGTTCCACTCCTTTGCTAATTCCTAACATAATGTATATCAGAAATTCCTAACATAATGTATATCAGAAAATTAGAATTCTTCAAAAACTAGAATCTCTGATTTTAAAAACTGCTGCTGTAATACAAAGCCAATTACCTATAGGCTGAGAAATGGAAATAATTTTTTTTGAATTAGCACATGTAGTAAGAATACTACTTTCATATGAAGCTTTGACTGAACACACTACTAACAAGGACACAGTTTCAAAATGATTATTGTCTTATAAATGAAGATATACAATGAATTTGTAAATGGCTATTTTCATTATATGTATTCATAAAGTTTCTTTTGGTCTCCTGTATGGCCCCTAAGAATCATAGCAATTTCCAAATTCAGACTTATGAAAAACTGATTTGTATGAAAGTTTTAGAAAAATTATTTCCCAGGAATTAGCAGTTAAATGTACTAAAATTTATATGTCAAAGTAAATTAGTATAAAATATCTCAATATTGTTATATTCTACAAAGAACTCTTAATAGCTCCAGTGGCAGCCCTAGTGACAAAAAAATTCCTTCTGAGAATTACAAATTGTCAAAAATTATAGCATAAAGTCAGGGAAGGGAGGGTCATAAGAGATTAAGATGATGGTTCACAGGTGACAAGGTGGTGGGAGAACCTCAGGGAATATAGTGATATAAAATATATATATATACACAATCAATTTTTAAAGAGTAATAAAATTTTAAAAAAATATTTGCAATCTTAAATCTGGCATGAAGTACCGAGTCACTTTTAAATAGTTTAGTGAAAAAGTAAATCTGATGATCTAATAAACTGGCAGAAAATTGAAGCAGAAAAACTATATGGTCAAGATTTCACATTAATAATGCATTATTTGTTATACAAAGTACAATATCATTTTGTTATACAAAATTTATGACACAAAATAGAATTTTTCTAGTTTATAAATTTATGTATTTTGTACATCACTATGAAACCTGTTATGTCTTAAAATATTTTTAAAGAAAGCTTTATTTCTCTTATTAAAAATTTTTTTTCTGACATCATTATAGTCCAAATAGTTCTCCCACCAAGGATCTATCATATGGTAAAAGTTTTTTTATATTAGTACCTTTAATGTCACTACTACTTTCTTTTTAAAAAATGGGTTCCCCCATTTTCATTTCGCACTAGACTCCAAAGTTGCCAAATGGACCCTGATGATTCATTTCAAGTTTCACCATATGAATCAGGACATTAAGTTTAGACAAAGGGAGATCCTTTCACTAAAAATAAAATTGAAAGTGTAGAACATAAAAAGAACAGCATCAGGTAGTGGTCTTTTCTGATTATCTAGAAGATAATCAATTATCTTCTTCTTAAAGGGGGGGTTTCCCCTTTAATACACAGTTTATAAAACCAAATCCAAACACCTCAAAATAAAAATAAAACAAGCAGTTGAATTCAAGATCCCACATGGAAAATTTATTAATCCCTATCTATAAAAACTTTGTTCTATGGGTAGGACTAGACTTAAATGGGTGAAACCTTTTAAAAATCAGATGAAAATTGCATACTAGAGAGTTAAATATAAACCAAGTGGCAGGATACACATTACATATTCTATATAAACCATGTTTTGTTGGCAAGACTAGGCTTAAATATTTGAGTCGTTTTGGAAATCAGATGAAACATCTCTAGGGAGTTAAATGAAATACAAACCAAGTGGCAGAATATATATTACAGATAATGAAGGCTCTTCCATGAGAGTAACCTATGTTTAAAATCAAAAAGGAGCTTCTAAAATCTAAAATTCAAGAATTTTTGGAAATATGGACAAAGATAAAAAAAGGAGCTGGCAGCTGTGGCCTGGCACAGAAGGCGGGCATGCAAACTGTTATCCTTCTCAAATACTAAACTCTGGCTGTTTGACCACAACCACTGTGCTCTTGTAAATGCCAACATGTGGAAAGCATGGTCGAAAGGTAAACTGGGGGCAGGATTCTTGGTTTGTCTTTAATTACCAACATGATATTGGACATATTTTAGCCTTTTCCCTAATTTGAAAAATTATACACTCGGAATTAGTAGAGATAACATATGTGAAAGTACTATGGAAAAATAAGTAGTCAGAAGCTTAAATTATACATTTCATCACTTAGAAGAGCTGTTTTATGTTTAAAAAATGGTTTTCCTGTGATTTAAGAAAGACTATAATTTCAGTAGAGGGCTCCTCTGTCACAAACTCCATCTCCTTAAGAATTCCTGGAAAGCCATCTATCAAATGCTGAATAGCAAAAACAAAAACACCAATAATGACTGAGTTGTCTACCTCAAATCATTTCTAAACTAAATAATTAATGATAATCAGACAATATCACAGAAGTAGAGGGCCAATGAACAAAATGTAGACGTGAGTTCAAAGTAAAAAATGAATCATTTCAAAAATGTTACATGATTTCGTAAACAAAAAATTTGAGTGATTGTACAAATTTTAATAAACATGATAAAAAAATACCCTGAATTCAAAATCATGTATGACATTTCCCCCGTGTTCTCCAAGTACTGAGAAAAGTGTCCTAGAGAATCTAAAGATCAAAATGAAATTGTGTAAACAATATCCCTTTGCAGGGTGTAGTTATAAAGTCCTTCATATATTTCTGTAAAGTTCAATCATTTGTAAAATGCAACCATTATTCCTATTCTGTCTGTTACCTGGTGCTTAAAAGGACTAAAACAAAACCAAAAAAAAAAAGTCACAAACACTACAAGAATTTTTACAGAGATATTTCTACCAGTTTTCCTTATAGTTCTAGGTAGGTTCTGGAACTTGCGCTGAAATAAACCACAGGTAGCAAGTAGAAAGGCATCTTAGGAATTTGTTATGGCCACAACCAATAGGAGGACAGAAATGAAAGACAAACGAATTAAAATTAATGAGTGGACAATCATTAATATACAGAATGTACAAATCTGTTTATCCAAAAGTTGAATGTTACATTGCACAAGTACATTCATAGCAAATATATGTGAATTTATTTACTGAAACACAATGTTGTCTCCCTCAAAACAACCACACTTGTCTTTTCAAAAATCAGCAAATCTATTCCACCTCACCTACTCAACCACAGTCAATTCAAAACATTTCTTATTAGCTTCACATTTTGTTTGTAAGCCAAAACGATATTATGCAGAATTGGCCCTCAAACATTTTTTGTTTCCTGTGAAAATCAAATGTGTCTTTAGAAGTGAACATTTTCCTATCCTTGGGGATTATTCAAAAGAAAGCACTATTGATCTTCAATCCCAGGCAGTGACAAGAGTCAATTTCCAAATTACTTTAGCAATGGCAGCCTTCAGTGTGATACTTATATGACCTTATCTGTAGTTAGTTACATGTACAGGTAGCCTTCTAAAAGAAATGGAACAAGTTTTAGACTTGTTCTATAGTTCACCAGTCACATCACACTATATTTACACTCCATGCATTTGTCAGCTCTGGTTTGCACAGCTTTGTGTGTGTGTGCATCTGTCAGTCATGGCAAGCTTTCTTCAGTGTTGTTTAGACTGCTGTCACTTTACCCCGGGAGGCTGATAAAAATGTGACTATCTCTCATCAGTGCTTTATTAGAGTGAAACCTGTGAGTGGAGAAATTAGGAACTATTTGGAGAAAAGAATGCCTAGACTTTCTGTGCAATTACTCTTTATCTCTTTTCCCTCTATTTTCTTCATACCACTGGATTACTTATCTCAAGCACTCTTGTTTATTTGCGTCCCAGTCTGTCTTTTTCTCCCTACCAGACTGTTAAGTCCTAAATAAGCAGGGCTTGCTGGGCTCGTTAGCCCCACAGTCCAAGTTCAGAAGTGTAATAAGTACCGGACAGTTATTTTGGGAAAGGAGGATAGAAACTAGAAAGGGAGGGCGGGAGGGAGAGAGGGGAATAGTGGTAAAGTGAGGGAGGGCTGTTCCCCATGTCTGGGCTAAGATTTTATTCACTTCTTTGTGAAGGAAGTTGGCAGTGGTGCCTTTGTATGGAACCAAAAACAGGTGAGGGAGCCAAGGATAATTAGTGATTACTTTCCCACCCAACCCCCTCTATCCACACCCAATATCTCTGCCAGTTCCTACCCCTGCTCAGATCTGTGCGCTATAAGAAATGCTCTCAATGCTCAAGTACTATGCAAAGGCAATTGCAGGCCAGTCCAACTGGTGTTGCCCTTTCTACTTAGACATTTTGGAGCTGCTCAAGAAACCTGAAGTTCTGATCGCTTTATTTTGGCAAGTGCCTTGGTAACAGATGAAAAGTGGCCCCAAATTTATTTATATCTGTTCTCCTCCCCCTCCAGCTCCTTGACTCCCTCCTCCCACCAAGGCTTAAGACTAATGTAACCAATCCTCATAGCCAATTGTAAGGGGCAAGCATCCTGTTCCTGATGCCAACTATCAGGCTCACCAATCTGTGCAGGTTCTTTATTGCTTCTAGCAGTTACACAGACACACCAAAGCCGGGCAGGACCCAGACCGGGGGCCTGGGAGATGAACCCACCAACACTCCAGGAATCTTCACACTCTTTCTCATTCTCTCTCTGGTGCCTGTGTTTGTGTAGAGTGCCCTCCGTGCCCCTTGATGCCTGCTCTACTAGGCCCACACTTACATATGCGCACACCCACTGGGCCATACAGTCATGGGGAAAGAGGCAATACCCCAGGAGCTGGTTACAGGCTACTGGGAGAAAAGGCCTAACTCTCTTATCCTTCAACTAACATCTCTCTTCTCCAAGGTCAGAGGTCATCCACAAGGAGAAAATAACCAGACCACTGTTTTTCCTAAGACTGGTATACATACTTTAAGTGACATTGTTTTCGGGTGAGCTCATACCTGGAGTAATCTTTAAGGGTGGAGATAATGCTAAAAAAGAGATGGTTTGTTAACATTTCAATGTCATCCTGATGGAACATTTCCATTTTTAAAGAGAGCAAAAATCTCAAGAAATGGACCTAACTTGAACATTGTCAACCTCTATTAAAGTCCTAACAATGCGGGCCTGGAATATATTTCTTTCTTTTTTTTTGGGGGGGGAGGGGTAAGTAATTTTTTTTTTGCTAATTTCATTTTTAATTTATTGCACATATTTATATATTTACATCGTTGTCTATCTGAGGTTCTCCCACCACCTTGTCACCCGTGAACCATCATCTTAATCTCTTATGCCCATCCCTTCCCTGATTTTACCCCCCTTCCCCTCTTTTGCTCTATGCTTCAGTTCTACTGACAGTTTTAAATTTCTGGAATATATTTCTATAACTTGGAAACCCAGTTTAATCATTTGTAAAATGAGATCATAAACTTACCCTGCCTATTGAATGGTGCTGTTAAGAGGACCAAATATGGATATATCTTGTAAACTGGGAAGAATTTTATAGTCAGATGAAATTCAAAACATGTGGTTTAGGGTCTAGTCCCTCCACAGGCTAGCTGCATGGTCTTGGCCAAATCACTCACCTGAATAATATAAAAAAGGCCTCACCCAGCCATGTCCTCAGTCCCTCCCAGTTATCAAATTCTATGATGTTTAAAAAGCAGATTAACCACCACCACTTCCTTTTCATCTTTGGTATCTGCTGCTGTATTTACAAGAGAAGGGACTGCCATAAACTGTCACTTTGAATACTATCATGTAGCATTAAGAGTTTCCTAAACATCAATCTTCCTGAAAGCAAAATAGAAATAGGTTTATTGAGAAATCACATTCTTGCAAGTCAGTGGCTAAGCAAAACTTTTAGATTCTTTATGTTTCTAGCCACTGTGAATTGTAGGTAACTTCTCAACACTCTTCACAGAAATCAGCTGAAGTCATCCATATTATTACATGTAATTCAAAACATCTAACAAAAAAGAAGTCAAAGTTGAAAGAGGTAGTAGAGGATTGTTCAGAACAGTAATTTTGGTTTAAACAGGCTTTGCAATAAGCCAAGCAAAAAGAAATGTCTGCTTTGAACTTCATGGAGAAAGACTAGAATAAAATAAGATCAGTGAATTTATAAAAAATAGAATTCCAAGATTCCTTCATCATTATCAAAACTTCTTTTAACTAAATAATTCCATGTTTCCTTCAAATAAATATAAATTCAGTTTTCCTGTTTTCTCAACCTTTTTCTCACTTTTATACTGTCTTCAACATTTTTTCCTATCTCAAAAGTCACTATTATTAGAGTTCCATAACATCTTCCTTAGTCTAAGATTAGTCACCACTAAATCCAGGCAATTATGTTAATACAGAATTGTTCAGTCATGACAGTTTCCCTAATCATAACATCAAACATAACTCAGAAAGTATGTATTCTGTCATGTTCTAACATAGCTCACATGATCTTTATTTTTAATCACAAATGTCCTGGAGTTAAAAAAAGAAAAAAATCTTATCTCTGGGGTAGAAAAAGAAAATAAACATCATTCCAATCAAGACTGGCTTCCACTCAGACTCAGTTCCAGATGCTTACCTCTGTATATCCACTATTGTCTGTTTAAAAGTTTGCAAGTGGGAAGACAGAGGGTTGAGTCCTAAGCACAGGCATGTTTTGTTTGAATGACACTGTGTTTAAAATTTTTTTGAATAAATACTCACTACATGGAAATGTAAAAGGGCTAATTTCTGATTTCTCTTAACAGATTGAAAGATCTGGCACAACAGAGACCTGCTGTCTATTCTCTATCTCCCACCCTCCCTCTCAATTCTCTCTTCTAAAAAGCATGATCCATTTTATTAATTTAGATTTCCTGCCTGGCCCCATTGGGACATGAGTTTTGTATCCCAGATCACAAGACTAGTAGTGACTTTGTTTAGATTTCCTTTATTTACAATATATTTTAAAAGGTTTTCCTGCTTCTGTGTTCTTGTCTTAATGTCAATATGACCACCTTAAGAGTGAAAGAATAAAAAGTGACACTTTCTTTATAGCACTGGAACAAGTCTAATAAGGTACAGAAAGTTAAGACATTTGAAGAATTGTGACTTGAACAAAATGCAAGAAAAAACAGGAAATGTCAACAACAGAATCAGAAATCCAAAACCCATTAAATGAATGTAAGTTGAAGAGAACCCCAGTCTCATTAAGCTACTAACCTCAAGGAACTAACTTGACAGAGAAATACATGCTTTGTAAACTGAAAGTTCCATATTTAAAAAAAAAAAAAAAGATTAAAGCTGAATATAGCTATCCCATATAAAGTTCCTTCTGGCAGATGAGTTCCCACACTTGAAATCACCTTGAAAGTTTTAAAAAAAATAAGTTAATGGTTAAATCTGCTTCAAGATATTAAGATTTATTTGGTATGAAGCAGGACATTGGATATTAAAGTTAAGTGAGGGGACAAAAATGTGACAAATTTGGAGTAAACTACTGTAGACATTGCTTTTGCTATAATTAAACACTAGGGTTATTGCCTCTTAAAGTCGTACTTAAGTTATTGAGAGTGAGACAAATCATCTGAAATAGCCCCATGGTTGGAGGGAAGTGGTTTGCATTCAAATACTCCAAAAAGTATATGCAGGCATTAAAATAAGTATCTGAGAGACTAGGAAACCAGAGAGCAAATGTTTACCCCAAAGGAAAATTATCTGACCCACCAAGAGATTTCTCCAATCCTACTTAAACTGGATAACTTAATTCTGAAACTGAGTCTTGCTAGTCTCATTTGTTAAATGAAAACAATAATCCCTCGCTTTGAAATTGTTCTAAAGATTAAAAAAAGATAATGTGTATGAAGCAATAATTGGTACTTAACAAATGGTAACAATTTCTTAACCTAATATCCAGTGATTATAGTTTTTCTTCAAAGTCATAGCCAACAATTCTAACTGATCTTAATCTCCCTCCTCCCTTACATTAGAGAACACTTCAATTACAAAAGTTTTATTTTGTATTCTATAATTGTTCAACAGATGTGGTCTTACTGGATAGACAAGTATTATTTGAGAAAGGGAAATTAAAGAGGCCGTTTATCGGCTTGCTTTTCACAGTTTAACACAACATTTTGAGAGACTTGATCCTAAAATTGCTACAAGAAACTGATTATGAATATGAAAATGACATCCAGAAAATCAACAGGTCAGTATTTGGGGAGAAGGTTGTGAAACAGTATTTTCCTCTTTTGTTTTTAAATTTATTTTAAATTGAATATTTTTGATTGAGGTGATGTTCGTGTACAATTCTAGGGCTACAAGCATGTCTGGTTCTTTATGGAAGCAGATGAGGAAAAAAAAACCTTTTGGGGCAACAAAAATAAGTCTTCATTACAGCAACAGGAGATACACAGGTACCAACAGCCTTATCTGGCTGGCTGGTGTGGTGGGAGCAGCTCAGCCCGGTGACTTGCAACGAGGTGAGGCAGCAGCCCCCTGTAGGCCCCTCGGGCCCCCTTTGGCAGCCTTGGGCTCCCTTAGCCCCCATAGGGCTACCTCAACCTTGGCAGAGGCAGCTACTAAGGCAGCAATAGTGGCAGCAGCAGTAGCAACAGCAGCAGACCCTAGGCACTGTAGCCCCTGTAGCAGTGGCCATGCCATGCCCAGTAAGTGGTCTGTGAGAGGCCTCCCTAGAGGACCCCTATTAACTTTGGTATGATTTACAGACAAAGCCAGCACAAGGCCAAGTTTAGGCCCCAATTACTGAAGTATTTTTCAGGCATGAGAACTATACATCAAGGTTATGCTTTATTTACTGCTCTCTGAAAATGCAGACTACATCTCAAGGTTACAGGTTATCCATTAGGCCACCTGTAAGGTCACAACTAAAAGCAGTTTGAGAAACTCTGAGAAAACATGTTTTCCCACAGGCCCAACAACAACACTGTGAATGTTTTAGGGGAATAGGTTCACAGCTCTTCAAATGTATAGCATATACCATGCCACCCCACCCACCTTCATTCTCTGGGTCCCTTCCCCACTCTGCTCCCCACCCTCCTCTTCTATAGCCTTAATTCTGCAGGAGAAAGATGAATTCCCAGATGATTTCACTCATATACAGAATATAATGAAACAAAAAGGCATAGACATAATTAAAGCAAGCAAATCTTTTAAATCTAACTGTAGGTTTAAATATTTTCCTCTTTGAAAGTAGAAGAATGATATTTTGTGTATTGTTTTCCATGGCTGATTTAACAAATTACTATAAATTTTGGTGACTTAAACAACACAAATTTTATACTTCACAGTTCTCTGCCCTATGAAAGTTAACAGATATGTCTTCCCAAAATACACCACTTTGGCATATTGGCTATTGTGAGCACTTGAAAAACAGCAAATGCAGGGAGACACATTCTCTGAACTGCCCTTATCTGCCTAAAGACAGATCCACCACAAGAAACTCAATTGTTAGATATCTGCTCCCAAGGAGATTCATCAACCAGAGAAGACTGACTCTTAACCACCAAAGGAAAGACTAGAAGTTAACCAAACTTTGACACAGACTATCATTCATCCCATCTATTCCTCTGAAGAGCTTTCTTAAAAGTCATTTATTCGTCCCTAAAAATATTACATTCCCTTCTTCTTCCCTACGAAGACAGTATTGTATCTTGAATCGCAAAGCCCCTGTAGGGTAAATGATCAGGATTTTTTTATGCCCTTCTTCATTAGCCTTTATGATTCCATTAGCCTACTACAGCACCTGTAGTATTGCTCTGCCTAGTGATTGTACACACTTTGCCAAGTGAGTGTGTGCATGCTTAAGTGTGCACACCTGGGCCTGGGGGGGGGGAAGGCTAAAAGAGAGGTTAAAAGGGAGCACCACACTTGCGGAGGGTAAATGCCAAAGAGAGAGCCCAGAGAAAGAGTCTGAAGATTATGGGGGCCTAATACTAGACTAATAAAATAACAAGAACTGATCAAGTCAGGCACTCACAAAGTAATTTTGCCATGTATCCTCTGCACCTGATCCAAGGCAGATATTGCAAATCAACAGACATACTAGTAACTTTGAGCTCCTCACAGCATGCTATGCAATCACCAAAATAGTTTGTTAGAACTGGCACCCTAGTCGGGCACGGTGGTTTGTGCCTATAAGCTTCAGCCTATGAAGCGGCCGGGGCTAGGGAGTGAGGTTCGAGTCCTGCCTGGGACCCATAGCTGGGTGTGGTGGCGTGCACCTGTAATCCCAGCTACCTGGGAAGCTGAAGCTGGGGATTGCTTGAGTCTGCGGTACCTCGGGCAACAAGAGCCTGCGGTTTCATGGGCAAAAATAGCAAGACCTAGTCTCAAAAAAAAAAAAAAAAAAAAAAAAGAACTGACACCCAACTGAAATCCATTTTCCATCCTAAACCTTAACAACTGTGTGGCAAGAGACTTTCTCATCAAAAAGATGATGATCCAATATTTTTAAATGCTCAGGCCAAAAGAATGACAACTGCACTAAATAGATGGCAAGAAGACACTAAATAAATGAACTAGCCAATTCAACCTTTGTTGGAAATATTTCTCGGATATCTCATAAAGAATTCATATGGCAGCTAAGAAAATCTGAGTGTCACAGGTACCCTCTGCCCATACAATATAAAGTCACCTTGAGATTTATGCACTTTGTTTCTGAGGCTATTCTTCTTAGATTTAAATGTTTATAGGTAGGTATTTGAAAATTATTATTCTAAAATAAAACCGTGACCTTTTAAAGACGTATTTTACAAATAACCCATGATCATTACTGCAGAAAATTTAGAGAAACAAGAAAAAATTATATATAATTATATGTGGCAGAAGTATCTTTTGGTATTTATTCTGCCAGGTATATTTTCATTTAATTATTCAACATATTTTTGTTGTGTCTGTGTACCAAGCATTATTCTGGGCTTTGAGTGTACAGCGTGAATAAGACAGAAAAAAATTCTGACCCAGTGAGGTCAGCTAGGTACTCACAAAAAATTTAAAGCTAAAGTGATACCATATTTTTATATTATTTGTAACTGGCTTTTTCTGTATGTTACTTTTTTAAATATTTCTCTAATTTGGTCAGGCTTTGTGTTTTCCTGTGTATTTGACTGAACTGAGAGCAGAGATGATCACCAATTGCTATACAATTGTGTAGTTCAGTCAGATGTCTTTTTCCATTGTGTTCCATCTCTGCAAGTAAAGGAAAACTTCCTTCTCCCCCCCACCCCCTAAATAGACAATACTTTGAGTTATTTGGACAGCAAATGGCTACCCAGGGAATGAATAAAGTTTCAATCTGTCTTGGGATGTCCTGAAACCACAATCTATCTTGCTCCAGTGGTCTTTGGCTATATATTCCCTCTAAAACTCAGTGATTTAAAACCACAATTATTTTATTAATATTACCTCTCACTTGAAGGTTTGCTCAGTTGAGGAGGGTAATTCTCTCTTGGTAATTTTTTTCCTCATGCAGTCTAACAATTTTTGACGTTAGAGTCATATTGAAGGTTTCTTCACACAGCCCATGATGCCGGTTAAAATGTCAGCCAAGTTATAGTTTATGTGGTCTGAGCAACTTTACAACATGGTGGTTAAGTTTCAAACCAGAAGCAGTATCAACTTTTTTACATGGACCCTTTTTTATGTGAAAGTCACAGAGTCACTTCCAACCCCAGTCCAGGCCTGTCAGATTCAAAGGGAGGAAGCATAGATGCCCCAGCTTGATAACAGGAATATCAAGATTGTAGGAGGGTGTAATGTATTGTGGTTGCCATATTTGGAAAGTACAATCGCTCCATAGGAACCTCCTTTTATTCAAATGGTTATTATCAGGGACAGCAACATTTCAGGGTCACTGTCGGGGGAAAAAAAAGTTCTATCACTCTGTCCTCTAAAATCTACAAGTGTCTTGGTGGTGGGTGTGATGTGATAATGTACATCTGAAGCGGTGTGAACCCATACCACTGATTCATATACAATGTTGTAAACCAATGTTACCTAGTTTAAAGCAAAATTTTAAATAGCACATCTCAAAGATTTAGTTTACTTTAGTTTATTTAGATTATCCCAGTGAAGGGCATTTTAAAATATTAGTTGATAATAAAACTTGATCACTTCTTCTGTTTGATTTGTGAAACTCTCCCTTGAGAAAGTAACATGACAGAAACAATCCTTACAATGTACAAAACATGGGAAGATCCATGAGTATGCAAGTTTATTAAAGTTATCATGTAAGTTAATCAGTGCTTAAATATGTTATTACGAAGACTGCTAAGTGGGTTCCAGACATCTGTAGAATCTCATCAGGAAGGGATAAATACATTAAATTACAGGTTATTCTTACCAAAGGAGTGACATAGAATTTAGAAGAAGTATTTAATAAATGCTTCCTAGAACAAATCAATAGTTGATCCTTATATTTCAACACTTAATGAGCACCTATCACATCTCTGGTTAAAACAAATATGAAGCACTCACATTGTGCTAGCAGTTTAAGATATGTATAAAATAATACTTAAATGATGGATGCTTATGATTTTAATTCAAATAAAATCAAGTTATAGGAAATGCCATTATGAAGGAGAATGCGGAGCAGATACATAAATATCAGAAAACCCACATGAACTATTGATGCAATTCAACACATGTTCTCTTTTATATAGTAGATACCTTGTCATGTCTCTTTTTAAAAAAATTATTCTACAGACTTAAATTTTTTTCTGTAGTAGGATGAGCCAAGCTGGGGCGGTAGCTTTCAGCCACACATTTGTTTTGTCCAGATGGCAAAGAAGCACTCACTTCTTATTATGTTGTAGAAAGTCACAGTCCTCACTCTTGAAATTACCGTAAACACAAGAACATTTCCCTCTCCCAATTCCATCCTTCTCCTTGTTCATCCACCACAAACTAAATAAACATAACTTCTTTGGGACCTGTTTTCTACCCAGGAGTTCGTTAAAACTAAAATTTGGGTTCTGATTTTTTTTTTCTGTTCTCTAGAGCTCTCTTCACTCTCTCAACTGCCCACAATGCTGAATATTAATTAATTGCTAAACTCAACCGAAGAAGTCCGAGATTCTATGCAGGATGTGCTCAGTTTTGTGATCCTCAGTTTTGTGATCTTCTCTTAAGAGGGGGATAAAAGTTGGAACAGGTAAGAGAATATGACCATGAACCGGCAGAAGGAAGTCCTGTTCTGTTCTCCATGTTTACTTTCTATTTCCGAGGTTTGGTTCTGGTCCTGTTTGGTTGACAGCCAGCTTGCTAGTGCTTCCCTGGCAAAAGACAGAGTCTGGGATGTCCTGAAACCACAATCTTTTCTTTCCAGCTCTGAAGATGGTTTGAAGAACTTACCATCCATTTATTTTCCAGAAAATTCTGTTTTCTTTGTGGAATCACATACAACACTTAAGCAGGGAAAGGAAATGATGACAAAAGTTTCTTTCTATTCTCAGAAGAGATTCATTGCTTCCATGGGTTCCTGAGTGGCAATGAGAAACACTTGTAGATGTTTCAGGTCTTCGCTGGATTTGTTTTGTTTTTTATAAGTTAGAATTTTTAAAAATCTAGAAATATAACATGTAGCCTGAACTTTTCCCCTAACTTTTGATACTATAACAATCATGTTTTGTCTTCCAGATATTGCAAATGCATATTACATTATATATAGTATATGATAAAGATATCTTGATGACTAAGTATAATACACAAATATGGTAAAGAAGACTATCATTTTTTCTTAGTTGAAAAAATCATAAGAGTTTAGCAGTTAAAAACTCATCACCCCCTTTGGTGATATAAAATAGGTGAGAAGGAATGGTTATCAACATAATATGATATTAGTCTGATTCATTCCCAGCTTTTCAAAGCTGTCCTAGGACCACAGGTTTCACCGTTCATAAGCATTAAATGTGTCTAACTGTGCGATCAATTTATAAAAATAAAGACCATTGGCCCTTTTATGATAGCCACTATTATGTTTGTGCTTTGGTTTGTTTTCACTTTTTTCCTGTATTTGCTCATTCATCCTAACAACAGTTAGAAGCCACCTAATATAAGTCAAGCTTTGTGCATTAGTCTGGAAGCTCAAGAGGAGTGACTCAAAAACATTGTCCCTCAGAAAGTTTGAAACTTAGAAGAGTAACCAATAAACCAGTCACAGAACAAGAACAATATGTTTATATTCATTGCATTTAATCACTTACTATTTTGCAATCATCCCAATCCAGGTATGTTCTTCATAGGTTCTAGCAGTTGAAGAAGAATGTTGGCGCCCTGGTGGGTTTTACAGGCTTTAATGCTCTCCCAGGAACCAGGTACACAGGCACACCAAGCAGGGAGATTGGGCGCTGGGAGGCAGGCAAGGCCTTCATGCTTTCTCTGTGCTCTCTTAAATTCTCTTCATGTTCTCCTCTCTGTATTCCCTCCTCCTGCTCTCTCCTGCCATTCTCTCCCAGGCTGCCTTATTTTCCCTCCCTTCTAGGCCCAGATGTGCTCACTTACACACTTACTCACACTTATTGAGAAAATATTCCCAGCACCATAGAAGATTGAGGGGATAAGAAGAAAACAAGAAAGACACAGGTCCCTGACCTTGTGGAGTTCAGTTGTAGAGACAGATCTATTCAAGTGGAGCACAGATAGGAGCTGAGTGCTGTATCATTTAGAACTCTTTCAGGTCCAAGGGGTGAAAAACCCAACTCATACTGGCACAAGCAAAAAAATTGGGGGAACGTAGAGCAAATGAATTTTCAGGGTTTTTGTCCTTCAGCCATTAGGCTCTATGACCAGCACCTGTGGTGTTGCACCCTCCCCCATGATTGGTGTTTGAATGTGTTAAGTGGGCACACCTAGACCTAGGAGGCAGGGGATAAAGGGCCACATCAGGCTGGGGGAGGGGCGTAGAGTGCACATGAGATTTAAGGGCTGTTTCTTTGTTGTTCATTACTAAAAGCTCTACAAAGACCACTTCAAGGGCTCTGACATCTTTTTGTCTGCTATAACCAATGATGAGCTTACTTGGAGTGGGATGGTTACACACCAGGGGGGTTATATTTGTTGGCTCATGTAGCTAAAACCTTTGAGTAGATGATAATAAATAAGAATAAAATAAATAAGAATAAATAAATAATAATAAAACCAAGCTGAAGCATGGGTGGGTATAGGGACTCAGGCCAGGTCATCCAGTCCTGGGCCTCTCCTTATTCCAACCTCTTCATGCCTATGCTTTGGTTTAATTCCCAATTCAAATCCTATAGTAAGAGAAGTGTGCTTCTTTGCCCAACAGTTACCCTGGGCACAACTCTTCATTAGGCCAAGAGAGAGTACATGCTCATTCCTCAGACTAATTCTGACTGGGGGCTCCCAGTCTAATTTGGGGGGGGAGGGGGGTGGCTCCAGGGTAAGCCTAAACACATCCTTCATGTTGGTGATGGAACCAATTACAGCTGAGGCCTGAGTTGAGAGTGGAGAAGAGGGTTGGTGCCCAGAAGAGACTGGGGCAGCCTTACCAAAAGGTGGAGGACTGGACATTGGCGGCCACAGCTCTTCAATCTCTATCACGGGGTTGCCCCACGTGGTACAGTGTCTCTGTGTCCTAATCCCGGAGACAAGTACAGCAACCAAATCCCATGCAGGCAATTTCTCTCCTCTCAAAGACTGTCATAAGGGATCCAATTCAGAGCCCACAAACACATTTTAAGTCTCCTTTTCCTTCCTCTCACTCTGAATATCTTTCATATCCTATACTGTCCTAGTGCCTGTCTGCACTAGACCCTAGGATCCAGTCAAAATCAAAAATCCTTCCCACCTCTGCTTCATTTATTTATTGTCTGGGTCCACTTTTCTATGACCTCTAGCACTCTGTTTCTCCAGTGTTGATTTTCTAGGCTTACCAGTTTCTCAAGCTCTTCTTCTACTGATTACTTCAACCTGCAAAATAAAGTCCATAACGTTCCTTAAGAGATGGCTGTGGTGGGTGGAGGATACAAGAGACCTGGTGGCTACAAAGGATTCTACTGTTTTAAACTTCAAAACATGAGAAAACACAAACACAACGTCTTTTCTTCCATCTCTGCCATACAAAGACTCATACTTCAGCAAAAGAGACAACAGAGAAAACAAAGAAACCCAACCAAGTGGGAAAAAATTTTTGCCCTCCATACAAGTGATAAGGGTCTGATAACAAAAATACACAAAGAACTCACACAACTTAACAAAAACAAAGGAAAAAAATCCAGTTAAAAAATGGGGAGAAGAACTAAAAGGACATTTCTCCAAAGAGGAAATACAAATGGCCAACAGGCACAGAGAAAAATGCTCAATGTCACTAACAATCAGGAAAATGCAAATCAAAACCACCTTACACCAGTAAGAATGGCCCACATCCAAAACATGGGCAACAACAAGTGCTGGAGAGGATGTGGAGAGAAAGGAACACTCTTACACTGCTGGTGGGAATGTAAACTCATCCAGTCACTACAGAAAGCTGTGTGAAGGACCCTCAAACTAATGAAAATGGAACTACCATTTGACCCAGCAATCGCTCTTCTGAGAATCTACCCAAAGGAGACCTCAATACTTACACAAAGGGACACCTGTGCCCAGATGTTTACTGCAGCACTATTTATAATTGCAAGGACAAGGAAACAACCCAAATGCCCCAAGACAGATGACTGGATGAAAAAGATGTGGTATAGATAAACAATGGAATACTATGCATCAATTAAAAATGACAAATTTGATGAATTAATGATAACATGGATGTACCTAGAAGAAATCATATTGGTGGAAACAAGTCAGTAGGAAAAAGACTGAAACCAAATGGTTTCACTAATATATGGGCAACCAAACGAAAGTACACAACTTGAGGGGGGGGGAGGAACCAGCTGGAGCAGCCAGGGAGGGGAGGTAGTGGGTGACCCCCGGGGTTTACTATGATGTGAAATATATATATACTAAAAAAACAAATATATATATTTAAAAAAAAAACCAAAGACTCATACTTTAGAGGATATAATTTGCAGATGGGATAAGTGTGCACTGGGGTAGGGAAGACAGTAGCAGACTTTGAATTAAGATACTAGTTCTAAATGAATGGGTTTGGCAGGTGAGAAAGTTTTGGGGAAGGAGTCACGTTGTCAGACAAGGCTCTGAACCTGGAGGAAGGTAGTAACTGGGCAAAAAAGCAAGTATGTTCAGAGTAAGGGGAGCTGACACAGGTTGAGGCTGATGCTTAGCCCCAGCAATGCTCCAACAGTGGGCTACCAAAAAGCAGAGCAGACACTGATGAGTAAACCAAGGAGCTGAATTCAAAAGGTCTACAGTGTTTCCTGGAGCTTTAGGAAGATAAAGGAAGGTCCTTTTAACAGTGTTCCTTGAGCTTTAGGAGAAAAAATCCCTTTTGAACACTCTGGGTTATTATGCTATAGCAGTCTGAGTTATGTAAGTGTTCTGAGGAGAAAAGAAAAGTACCTTCAGTGGTGTCTCTTGGCTGAACCTCTTACACATCTTTCTGTGATATGCTTATGTCAGAAAAGGAGTCACTGCCAAGATCATTTTGCTGTTATAACCATGATTAGTTCAAGTTTCTAAATCTTTCACTGCACAACTTTTTTAGTAAAATTTATGCTGACAGATGATAAAAATTAACTTGTTTATTTGCCTAAGAGTATAGGTTAAAAAAAACCAACAAAACCTTTGTTTATTTAGCAAGCTTTTTCTGATAGCATTGGAATTAAATCGACCATTTTACAATTTGTTTTCTATTTGACCCATCTGTTCCTTATTCCATTTTTTATGCTTTTCTGCATTGAGCATTTGGATTCATTATTAAGATTTTTTTTTCAGATTGAGTTTTTTTTTTTTTTTTTCTTTTACCCAGACAAGACATGTGCAGGGTTGAAGGCTAAACACAACAGAATGGTTTCCCTCTCCCCACAATGATGCTGCTGAACGCATGAACTAAATGGTCCTTGATAGAGACTTATTCTTTGTTATTCTTAAGTTCACTTGCTCATTTTCCAAAATAAGAAAACAATGCAGTGTATTTTTCCCCCATGCATTTTCCCTTGTACCTTGATGACCATTTCTACCTCCCCTTCTCTTTTAACTTCAGACGAGGTCAGGCGCGTTCAGGGTGGTATGGCCATCCCTTCTCTTTTAACTTCAGAGTCTCACTTTGTTTATGAGCATGTACTAATTCATATAAATATTTTCTTTGTTAAACGGTCCATTATCTAAATGTTCACTCTGTCTTTGTCATTCCGACTTGCCTTACCACACATAGAATTCCTACACATCTAGAACACCTTTCTTTTTACTATAATGGCAACACTTCCTTTTTCCTTGGGGCAGGAAAGTACTCTTGTGTGGATATACCACATCTCTGAATCCAGTCTATACTGTGGGCACTTGGGTTGTTTTCTGTCCTAGCTATTGTAATTGTTAATAATAGTACAATAAACATTTCAAACCATATAAATTATAATGAGGAACAAACATTCTGGAGCATATAAGTTTTCATATTCTTTGGACCGATACCTTGGAGTGGGATATTTTATAAGGTATTTCCATTTTTAGTTTGTTTGTTTTTAAGATAAATTCAGATGGTTTAACAAAATAGTTGCAAGTGGTTGCAATAGTTTAAATATCACAAACTGTGTCATAGGGTTTCTCCATATCCTCTCCAGCACTTGTTCTTTTAATATGTGTTATTCTCACAGGTATGGTGTTATTTGTGTTTTTGACCTGCCTCTCCCTTGTTTAAAGTGATTATGGAAATTTCCTCTGTGTATCTGTTGTCCATGTGGACATTCTTTTTGGTGAATTGACTTTTTAGATATGTGCCATTTATTAATTTTTTTGTTTTTCTATTGTTAAGTCAGATAAGTTTTGTAGCTCTATGGCATATTAACCCTTTGTTGGTTGTGTAATGCCTAAATATTTTCCACATTTAAATGGAAATCATTTTAAGCCACTTAAATTTTCTTTTTCTATGGTAAAGTTTTTTTTTTTAAGTAAGGTAATCTCAATTGTTTATATTTTCTCTAGGGGTCAGGTCACCAAGGTCATCATTAGCATCATGAAACATACCTCCAATTATTTCCTATGTATTTTATTGCTGCAGGTCTTATAGATGTAGTCTTCAAATGGATTAAGTATTTAAGCTATTTAGAATTTATTAGAGGAGTTTACTTATTAAAATAAAAAAATTTAATTAAAGTTTTCTGTTGAAAAATTTATTTATTTAAATTTATAACCAATGTTATAATGATTCAGAGGATCACACCTCCTCATGTCCTCACACTGCACCACCACCAAAGGCACCTACAGTTTTCCACCATAATGTATTGTGGATCCCCTCGCCACTTTTGTTTTCCTTTACCCTCTTGTACCCTCTACAATCAGTTTTCTAGGGTTTGATTGTAGTTTGGTTTTATCTGATCTTTTGTTTTATTTCTCTATATTCTATCTACATATAAGTAAAACCATCTGCGAGTTGTCTTTCTTCTGATATATTTTACATAGCATTACATTATCTCCCCGTTTCATTCATGTTGTCACAAATGTCAAGAGTATTTTGTTGTTTTGGGGGGAGTTTTCTGGAGTTGAGTAGTATTTCATTTTATTTATATACCACACTGATCTAGTCCATTTCTCTGTCCTAGAGCACTTAGGTTGTTTCCATAACCTATTTGTTGTAAACAGTGCTGCAATGAGTATAAGAGTGCATATGTCCCTTTGAATTAGTGTTTTTGCATTCTTCAGGTTGACACTGATGAGTGGAATTGCTGGATCATATGGTGGTTCTATTTTTAATATTTTGAGAAACCTCTACACTGTTTTCCATCAGGGCTGGACCAACCTACATTCCAACAACAGTCATGAGGAATCCACCCTTATAACCTCAACCTGTTTACTTCCTGAAGGCCCCATCTCCTACTACCATCATATGGAGAGTAAAGACTTCAACACATGAATCTTGGAGGAACAAAACAATCAGTTAACATTAGTGAATTAGCACCTTAAGAACTTTGCTCTGGGGGTGAGATAACTCTGTAGGTGTACCCCTTTCACCTACCTGACTCCTCAATTAATTAAGCTCCATTTGCCCACAGTACTGACTGGCATAATAATACACCTTCTATTGGCCACCTTCTCTTATGTGTCTCACTTCCCTGTTCACCTTTCTTCTTCCTCCTTCCAAAGAAAATTCTGAGTTCTTTTATCCTTGCAACAGGGACTGCTCCCCATCTGGGTTCCTTTGTTGACATATTGCAATGTGTCTCACATTACATTCTGCTTTGCAGGGTTTTGTGGAAATCTTGGGTCTTGTAACTAAACCATAAATTCTTTGAGAACAAAAACTTTCTTTTAAAGGCTGTATCCCCAAAGCCTAACCAAATAGCTCACATGTTGCAGGTGTGTTTTTAAAAACTAAGTTAATTAACTACATTAATCACATTGAGGTTTTTAGGAGAAAAGCACTATAAAAAATCTGCTCTCTAGTTAACAGCATTTTCTGTGACACAAAAATCAAATTATCTAAATAAAATTTCATGAATCAAAACCATTAATTTAAAGTCTCAAAAGCTAACATACAAGGTTGAAAACACTTTAAGCAGTGGACTTAATAACTTTTAACATTTTTCTGGTTGAACAAAATCAGCTTCCATTGAGGATTAGAGAGGACAAGATGTGAATTGAGTCATAAAGACTTACATAGGTCTAGTCCTCACCTACCTTCCAATTTTCTTTCATCTAGTTTCACAAGTGCTACATATACAATTGTGTGATCCTCATGCACCAATTTCTTCATGCTTTGATCGCAACTGTAATTCAGATTGTAATTCAGACTTGCAATTCAAGTTTGTCTTTGTTAACAAAACTTCTTAATATCACAAATCTCACATCATAAGAAAAATTATCATTGTCTGAAAATGGGCAGAAAGAGACATGAGACTCTCCATGCTTCTAATGCTTCTTTTGATCCCGCTTTTGCTTCCTTACTTTTACTAAATTGTTTATGTCTCATGAAGAAATTAATTCAAATACTGAGAAATCTGGTAACATTTAGATCTAAATTGAAACAATTATTTAGATGCATGTCAGAGTTATCTCCAAGGTCTAACTCTGTGGTCAGTATCCTGAAAATAGACATCTAAAAGACACAGAACAAGGCCGGGCACCGTGGCTCATGCCTGTAAGCTTCAGCCTATGAAGCGGCCGGGGCTAGGGATCGTGGTTCGCGTCCGGCCTGGGGCCGGTAGCGAGACCTAGTTCCAAAAAAACAGCTGGGCGTGGTAGTGCGCGCCTGTCATCCCAGCTACCTGGGAAGCTGCGGCTGGGGATTGCTTGAATCTGTGGTACCCTGGGCAACGAGAGCCTGCAGTTCCACGAGCAAAAATAGCTAGACCTAGTCTCCAAAAAAAAAAAGAGAACAACAGGGAACACACAAACAGTAAGCATCATTCTTTTAAAAATTATCAAGGTGATACTTATTCAAGATAGAAATGTCAGTCAAATATTGAAGAAATGAAGATAATACAGTAATAGTTCTGATCAAACCAAAATTTTATTGTATATCCTCTCAGACATTTTTATATAGTATTACATATTTAAATACATGTAAATATACATTTACATAGTATTATATACTTAGATCTATACATATGCATAGGCCCACAGTGTACATACAGTCCTCCCTGCTTTTTAGTAGTCAGCAGTGTAAGAAATTCAACACACACTCTTGCAGCACAGCTTCTTATAGGGCGGAGACAGGAAAGCTAAATATTTTCATGACTCCATTTAAAGCTTACGTTCTGGACAAAACCTAGTCTCCAGCAATCCCTGATGAAAGATCCTGAGTCTGAACCAGATTCAAAAGGCAAGTGGGTAACATGAGGTGATGGCCATCCATGGTCAAGGAAAGCAGATTGATCTTCTCAGAGTTGAAGCAGAAAATCTGTTCTCAGATCGTAGCAAAATAGATGCTCAAGAGGAGATGGTAGGCAGCAATGGGGTCTCCTTTGAAAATGTGCCATAGTTGGTCAAGCACTGATCCTGGTCCTACAGCAGCATTTGCTTTCCTGCCTTTCTCAAGTATTCTATTACCTGCACCTAAAAACCCTAATGAATATATGTGAGCAGCTTCCCATGTCAAAAAATATATATGATTATAATATATAATTGCTACTAGTGACATAGAATTTTATACCTAAATGGTACCTCAGCAATTGACTAGATTTAAGGAAACTCAGTGCAAAGTTAAATAACTGTCCTGTTTTCTCAGATGCCAGTGGAGGGAAGACCACATGCAGATTTCCTAATAACCAATGTATATGGAATGTATTCCATCCTGGTGTTCCAGAAAGGGATTGCTGCCTAGTTATGCCTCTACCTAACTTTGGTGGTTTGGTTTGCATATTATATTCATCCTCCATCTGGCAGGCTTTTGCTTGAAGATGATACTGGTCAGCAAATGACACCTTTTAAATGTATCTGCTTCCACTTCATGTCCACATTCATTTCCACACTCTCCCTTTTCAGTACAGTCAAATTCTCAGACCTGCTTTTTTGGTGATCCTGGAAAACCAGTCTCTTCATATTGCTACTACTGATCGTAGACGTCACTCCAGTTAGCTATGATGTGGAACATCTCCTCAGACTGCAGAGGCTTTTGTTTGGTTTGCCCAAAGACTTGCTCCCAAAGAGCCAATATTCTTTAGTATTATCAATCAATGGTAGTTCTTTTGCTGCTCTAGTATGACAGAAAAGAATCATGGTTGAAAGGCCCTAATCAGTAATGAGAACACAATGAACACAATGAAGTTTGGATTCAGATTGAATCTGAATCTCACCTACTAGCCATGTGGCTGTGGGACATGGCTAGTTTCCATGAGTCTCACCATACTCACCTGTAAAATGAAAAGATAGAAAATGACCTTACAAAGCTATTGGATGGACCAGAAGAAATATCCCTTGCCATGCAAGGGAGAGCCAATATGTTGTTACTGGTTTGTAACATAAGTTGTTGGCTTGAAGAACAACCAATGGTGTGTACTTTGGTTTCACCATTTGGTCAAGAGAGAAAGGTCACTCCAGGGTAGCCAAATGCCCTTTCACAGAGAACTCAAATGACTTGCAAGTCTATGTAAACATCTATATTTGAGTTCAAACCCAGCCATTAACAGACCACTGGAGCTTGTATCTGCCACAACACTCCAGTCCTCTGTTGAAGTGAACATAGGGACATATAAACCAAAAGCTCGAGTGTCTTAACACATGATGTTATTTAATCAGGGATGGGAATTAGGAGTTCTCACAGCCATTTTGGACCACTGTAAGTCAATGATGTTTAAAGTAAAATCTAAGCCAGCTCCCGTTATACACATATAAATAAAGAATGTATAAGAGTCGTTATTTTAAAAAAAGCTATTAACCTTTTTTAAATTACTCAACACTTTTCTTATGAGGTGAGAGTTGCAGAAACATGACAGCTTTTATTTTCTTTTACAAGAAAAGTTTCATTTAATAAATGACATTTAATCCCTTCTGTGAGGATTACACAAAAATCCTGGCAGGCATATACCATAAATAATTAAGCGCCTATCAATTATAGCATTGTGCATTGTTTCTAAAATCCTGTTAATCCTTCTTACATCATTTCTCTGAGAACATAGCTCCATATATTTTTTTCATATATATGATGTATATGTAATATATATACATTTGTTGTATCAAGTTGGCATTTTTATGAGTTTTGTTTAAATGATCAGCATGCAGATGAAAGTCTTAGAATTAAAATGAAATATATACCTAATTGCTAATTTTTACACCCCAAACTAGACTAATTTTCTACTTTTGTTGTACAGGGTGGAAATCAAATTCTTTAATAAGTCCCATTGCAAATTGTAAAAAAAAGTTTCTTAAAATTTGGTGGAAAATGTTTATTTATTTTTATATAATCTTTAGCAATAAAAAAGTTCTGTTTATCTTTCATCTTTTTTTCTGAAAGAGCTTGGTACTAAAATAATTACTTTATGAGGTAATAAAAATTATTTAATGTATCTTCTTATATGCTCTATTCAGAATAGTGTCTTAGGATAGAAGTTAACATTTGTGTGAAACCTCAGAACCTTTCTTAGAATATTTCATTTGGTGCCTGTATACTCACTCATATATTTATTTAATGCTATCCCATAATAAGAGATCAAGTAGGATTACGAGTGAATATTGGCCACTGGTGTGGTAATTAGGGACAATTTAGGACCACAGTGAGAGGCTCAGCTTCTCTCACAATGTCACAAAGTATCAGTCAGCGCTGGGATCATTTCTAGACTTGACAGGGCAATGGAATTTCCCTCCAGGCTTGCTCATGTGTTTATGGGCAGAGGCTTCAACTCCTCTGAGACTGTTAGTTGGGGTCTCTGTTCCTCACTGTGTGCACGCTCCATGCTCCACAGGTTGTTTGAGTGTCCTTTTGATTTCCAGTACAAGTGATCAGAGAGGGTGTGAGAAAGGGGAAGGTAGAGAAAGGAGTGGGGGAAGAATGAAGAAGAAATCACAACACTTTTTTTTTTTTACTTAGTCTTAAAATCACACATGTTATTTATTTTCTGGATGTCAGGAACTTTGTAGGATCAATATCTTCTAAAACAGGTAGGCACTGCTCTGTCTCAGTCCCAGAAGAATCAGAGATTTTGGTTGGACAGATTAAGTTGCATGTGCCATCACTCCCTAATCCAAAACAGGGTTTGGAAAGATTTGACTGATTCCAATGCCCCAAGCCCAAACAGGGCTGTGAAAGCACTTCCCTGAAACAACATGGACGACCCCCCTTCCAGTCCTCCCCCCAGAAAAACCAGAAACCTAGCATCTGGAAAAGAGGAATCTAATTGGTGCTGGAGAAACAAGCATAAATACCTATTACAAAAGGCAGGGGAGTTTTTGTTAGCTTTTAAAAATGTGGGATAGACAGATTTTTTGTAATACGAAAGGAAAGGAAGTACTAAAGACATTTTAAAGATCTAAGAAAAGAGGGATGCTATTTTTCTAAATGCCTAAAAATGAAATCAAAAGCACAAGCAGCGTAACTATCCTTAGTAAGGATTTGGATACTGTCCTGGTGTTCAGTTTCAGCTCTTGTGCTCTGGCCCAGTTTCACCATATGTTCCCCTGGGAGCAGGGGCAAGTATAAACATGAAAGAAAATATGGTGGAGGAAAACAATAAGCAAGTGGACCAAGGTTGAGGACATGTTAGCTAATGACTGGGAATGCACATGAAAGAAAAGGAAACATCACCAAATGAAAAGATGGTGGAAAAATGGTACGGTATGGTTATGGTAATTAAGAGGCTAAGCAAAGATGGATAGAATTAGTGGTTGTTGAAGTTAATGACATTTTCCATACTAGTGAAGCTGGAAAAAGTCCGTTGTTATAGGAAAGTATAAACAGAGTTAGATAAGGTAGAAAGCTCTGCTAGAAAAGGAAACATAAATAATGTTGTACCAGAAGATAACAACACTGGAAGCAAATCGTACTCATGAGAGAAAGAAGGTTAAGAAATAATTCAAGTTATCAGGAAGGAGGAGTTCAAAGCAGGTTTGAAAAAAAAGATGGCAAATATCAAGAGTAAAATGCTCTAATCTACCTTTCAAAATTTAAGTATATATAACTTACACAGTCCTCTTCTCTGCCAGAAAATGCTTCCCAGAGTGGGGTTGAGTATGTGTGAATTTGAATTCCCACTGCTAAATACTAGCTAAGAAATAAGGTGGAGCAGCAGCTTCTTTTTGATCTGTAAGAATGTGGATTAGTAAAGTGAATTTTTTCCCTTTTAACTTATAACTAAAAAATTCTTCTCCACCATAGCCTAGATGACTTCTGGGAAGGAATTTTTACCCTACAATAAAGAGGCTCTGTTTATATTCACATTCATCTGGTTCAGAGTTTTGTTAAGAAAAAGTGGCATACAAAAATAATAAAAATATTTGAAAAATCTGAACTCATTCCAGAAGGTCATGAAGAAAGGCAACCTTGTTTCAACTTGCCTTAGGACAACGACCTTCACAAAGAACTCTGATTTTAAATTGGTTAATGGGTTCCAGAAAATAAAAGGAGCTGTAAAAAGTATAAGGGGCATTGTCAGGGAAAAAGGAATATTCGATAGGACACATTTAACCTTTGATATTTCTAATTATTACAAGACTGAAAGAACCAAACATAGTAGGACCATGTGGAAGGTTTTATTCTTCTCCATGACAGCAAATTTCTCTCACTAGTGCTTCCCTAGATTCACAAATTACTTTCTATGGCAAGGTTCATAATTATTTTGGAAAACATGTGATATGCCTACCATACTACACAGAACATTACCAGACGCTTCAGTAGGCAACAGAAGATGAGAGACCAACAAAACAATTTCTGTTTCCTTCTCAAGATGCAGGCGAGAACATCAAGACATCCTTACTTAATAGAACTATCATTTATTGATAATTTACCAAGTGCCAGTAGCTATGCCTAGCATTTCGCATAGATCATCTGATTTACTCTTCCCAACAATTCTAAAAGGTAATATAGTAACTTCCTCATTATACAGAAAAAGGAATGGGTACAGAGATTAAGTATTTACGCCAACTTCATAGCACCAGTAGGTGGCAGAAAAAGAAATATAACTCACATCTCTTTGATCTCATCGCCCACACTTTCTTTTGCACCATTGTCTCCATAAACTGAATGTCTTAATAATTAAGAGACAACAGTTTAAAGGAAATTTTTTTAAAGGTTGATAATTAATACAAACACAATTTATTCAAAATCAATGTTGCACATCATGGCTAGACTCGCTGTGAAATACACGGGGAAAATGCACACAGGAACAAATAGCAGAAATACTTTTAAGTTAGAAACAAGTCTAACATCAAGTGATAACATGTGTGTGGTTGTGGAATTTAGGGACAGCACCAGTAGGCTAGAAAGCAAACAGGGCAGGTTCTGGAGGCTTCTAGAACTCAAGGGTAGGAGAAAAAAGACAATGATTTAATTGAAAACCAGAACAGCTGTGAAATTCACTGATAAATAGTTTCATTCAGTAGAAATACTATGTAAACCTACGCAGGAAAAAGTAAGTACTGTAAGGAGCAAAGCTAAAGCAAATGTAGACTCTGACATACAGGAGTCAAGTCAATCTTACACTAGCTGACAGCATGAAAATAAGCATTGTCTATATCCAGGAAAGCTCAGAGAAGACAGGAACCTTGAGACTCCTGCCGCTACACCAGATACCAACCATCACTCTATGTTTTCGCACAGTACTTGGTGGAGAGAGACTAAGGTTGCTATCAGAATGAATTTATCCTGGATTGTCCTCAGCATATAAAATGAAACAAGAACAATACTTGGAGCCAGTTCTGCTCTTTGTCGTGGAGCTATATCATTCCAGGTCAGTGGTCCTCAATCAATCTCTCTGCCTCTCCCCAAAGGGAGCATTTAGCAAAGTCTACAATTGCTTCTGATTGTCTCAACGTAGGCGGAGGGGCACCGTTGGCATCTAGTGGGTGGAAGCATCCTCCAAAGCACAGGACGGTCTCCCACAACAAGTGACTTCTTAGGCCAAAGAGCACTAGCGTCCGGCTTGAGAGGAAAGCTATTGTACTCGGGGCACGAGGTTTAGGTCACCGCCTTTTAAAAACTCTTTACTGCTTCTGAAGCCTAAATAAACCTCTACGTTTAGCCTTGTTGCTGAGGTTAGATCTCTGGGCAACAGGCGGGAGAACCCACAGTGACAAAAATTGAAAAGGGGGCAATCTGCTACCCGGGTAACAGTTCCAAATACCACTTCTCGGGAGCCATGGCTTCCGGCAAAGGGGTCAGTCGTAGGCCTACAATGCGAGGCACAGACAGATTGCGTCACCTTTTCCTCGAGTACAAGACACCATCCAGTCCTAGGTCCTCGGTGGTCACGGGCGTCCCTGGTGCCTTCTGATAACCACACACCGGAATCCAGGGTCCTTGGGCCGCGTTCAGGTTTCTGCCCCAGCCTTGTGGTGGGAAAGGAGGACACTCTAGGCACCGAGACGTCTTCGTAACGTCCTTTATTTAGTCTAGAGGAGACGACATTTGGCCATTTCAGAACAGAAGGGTTACAGATAAGCCAAAACTGGAAATAGGGTCAGAGAATACTTGTCCTTTAGGGAAGCGAATTACGTTGTGTTTACACGCAAGCATAGGGCAAGCGATAGGGTGGCGGAAACCCGCGATCTGGGCCATTTTCTACTGGGGAGGGGGCGTCTCTCGGGCCGTGGAACGCTCCCTCCCCGCGAAGGGGAGCCCGCCGCGGGGAGGAGGCCTCACGGGGCAGCGGGGGCTTTTCCCTACGGGGCCGTCCCGCGTGGGAGGGTCTCTGCAACGTCTGGAAGCTCTTTCTCTGACTCTGACTTCTGCAAACTGCCCGGTCCGCCGGGAGAGGGCGAGAGGTGAGGTAGGCAGGGGCGGTTCCGGAGGGTGGGAAGATGCGGGCTGGCGGGAAGCCGCAGGAAGAGGCGGGATTCCTGCCTTTTGTCTCTCGGTCCTAAACTGCGAGCCCGGAGGCCAGTAGCCCCAGCGCCAGACGCCCCAGCCCCGGCGCCCGAGTCCTTCCCGCGCGCGGGGGCGGGGCGTGGCGGCCGCGGGGCGTGGCGGGTGGGGCGGGGCTCGCGGAGGCCACGCCCCGCAGAGGGTCTTTAAAAGGCTCCCGCGCTCACGCTGCCGCGGCGTCTGGAGTCTCGGCTCGTTCCCTCTACCCCTGTGTCGCCTGCGCTGCTCGCGGTGCGTGGTCCTGCGTCCTATTTGAGTGAGTATTTGCGGTGGGGACGTCTTCACCTGCTCCGGACAGGGGGTTTCTCTGGCGACGCTGACCGCTCTCGTCTGACCGCTCTCGTCTTCTCCATGGGCCGCCTGCCACCCCCCCCTCTCCCCAGCCCTGCGCCCTGGCCCTCCATCTGCCCTCTCGTCCATCCCACACTCACCTGCCCCGCTTGTCGAGGTCAGCCCAGCCCAGCTCGGATCTCGGGCCCGAAGGCAAATAAGTGAGCGGACCTTTTACTGTTCCAGTACCGGTTTCTCTGGGGGAGTGGCGGGTAGAGTTTCTCCTTGCTAATCCGCCCTTGAGCAGCTTTGGGCCCCCTGCTCCACAGACCGGTTCTCTCTCCGCGGAGGGGAGGGGAAGGGTCTGATCTGGGGGTCTCCTCGGTCCGCGGAGGGTAGGGGAGCGGTCTGATCTGGGGGTCTCCTCGGCCCGGGGCGGTGCGCCCTGGGGGCGGTCTTCCCGGGGACTGCCCCACAGCTGAGCGAGGTGGGGGCCGCTGCAACCCGAAGAGCCCAAAAGGCTCAGCACCGAGCTCCTGGCTCGCCTTATTGTTTGGCGGCCTCTGCCAAACCTAGCACCTAGCACCGAAGCCGAAATGTTGGAGGAAGCGCAGGGAAACATTAGATGGATTACTCCCAGCTTTTCCGGAACTTTCCACTATTCAGGTGCAAACAGGAAAGCATTAGAAGGGTTGGTTGTGCAATTCGACAACAGGTCCTGCGGATCACATCCTGGCTGCGAGGCTCCACGTAGGCAGCAGCATCTGGGGGGAGGGCGGGCAGGCGGGCAGTAGGGGGCTTTCCTAAGCGGGAGACACCCCTCTCCCACCGAGCCAGGAGGTTGTTGAGATGATGACCCAAAATATTTAACCTGTTCCCGTTTCGTTTTTATAAGTCTGCAGACCGAGCACATTGTCACTTTTATAAATGCTTTTTAAAACAGAAAATCTTATTTTGGTTATTTTTTTATCACCTCGGGCGGTAAAAGTGGTCTCTTTTAGTTCTCAACTTTTCTGATTAACCATTTTTATAGTTATGCTTACAGCAGGGCAACAATAAAGGGGGCAACAACTTGACTCAAAATTTTCAGCAGAGTAGGTGATAGATTTTAAAAGAGGCAATTTCACATAATTTCAGAACTGCATACTAAACTATAACCAGTTTTATGAAGTCCTCTCTGACCCTCATCCCACCCCCTGGGTCACTGCCACTGATGCGCTATCATCATTTCACATGACTCATTCAATAACTGTTAGTAAATTTGCTTTAAAGTTCCCGACAAATGTTTAATGGGTCAAATATTGGTTGATACTGATATATGTTCACTGGAGTTCTGTCCCAATGCAACTGCAAATCACTTGGATTTGGGGGATTGTATTTTTTCCCTAAAACAGCAAGAATTTGGCATGGAGTACATGGGGCAGCAATAAATGAGGAGCTTTAGATGCCCGGGTTCAGCCTCAGTGCTACCACTAAGTGGCCATGTAGATCTGGGCCTCTACTTTTTTGTCTCTGTCTCAACATTGAGGTAAAGGGGAGAGCAGCCCCTTGCAGGAGCCGAGATAGGATGTAGTGAGAAGGACAGAACTGAAGCCAGTTGAGCTCAAATTCACAACCCAGCTCTGGCACCCATTAGCTTGAGGGCCCTTCGCTGGCCTTAGTTTTCATCTTGTAAAATGGTTGTAATGGTATATTCCTTGCAGGGTTGTTGAGAGACATGTTGACCCTTGTACAAAGCCCAACTGAACTGGAGAGGTTCCTTGTAATTACTAACCTGCCTGCACTTTGTTGGTGCCATGAGGAAATGACAGTGAAAGCATCTAACAAGCAGATACTTCAACTTGAACAGTGTCTCCTAGGCCTTACTTGGAACCCAGCTTTCTTCCCTTTGTGTATGTTCCCTCCTGACAACGGATCATTTCCTGCTGGTATTATCATGGCATCCTTCGGGGTTCCCCAGGGTAGGGATTCCCATAATCCCTGGGGGCCTTGATCACCAAGGTTGATGAACCTGCTTTTATCATGAACCCTCTGGCAGTCTGCTGAAGCTTCTGTAGCCCTTCGCAAAATGTTTCTACGTACATAAAGTAAAATACCTGGTACCAAGTTTACTGATATCCAGAACTTCAAAGAATCTGTGAACCCCTGGTTAAGAATCTCGATGTAAGGGAATTTTACCAACTGAATTGTGGAGAGGAGTTGAGCACAAGTTCTGACAGTTAAAAATTTTAAGTTTTGTTTTTTAAGTGAAAAAGGAAGAAACAGGGAAGTAAGTACATTGTGAATCATTTCCAAAGAATATCAGGTTCCTTGCTTTTTTTGTTTACCATCTCATCATGCAGTAGTACCACTAATTGTCCTTGCCTAATAAGATGACAAATACCACCGTAACATATGAGAGCCAAGTGACTTTCCGCTCACTATCAGAAAAGTTTCCTTGTGGTCCCACAGTACTTCCAAAATAGAACAGTGAAGAGAGACTCAAATCCTTATCCAGCACAAAACAGTACAGGAAATGCCAATTTAAGAGCCTGTGCTGTGCCAGAGCCATAGAAGTTGGTTCTGTCTCTGTGTTGATAGCAGTGGTTTAGTTTTAGAGAAACATCAAACTCAATACAGTTAATTTGAGTTGTATTGATATTTTCAAGTTTAATTGGCAATTCTGTTTCGGTTTCACAGTTAAGAATCACTTAATTTATACCTCCACTTCCTCACCTGTAAAATGTAGATAATCATAATGTCTGCCTCAGTTGTTGAGAGTGAACCTCAGTGAAGCATGGAAACATTTGCAAATATTTGTAATTAGTCCCTATCATGGGGTAGGCACGCCAGTAAGTGCTTTACATATGTTAATCCCAGAGATTATATTACATTTATTATTTAGTATCAGAACCAACTTCTGATATAAATAAGCATTACCTCACTTTAAAATTGGAGAAAACCAGTAGATCAAAGAATGAACCTAAAACCATTTGGCAGATAAATGGTCCTGGCATATAAATCTTAGGCTGACTCCATGTAGAAACCACGCCAAACTTGAAATTGTTTGAATAATTAAATGTCTTCTGATTTGCACAGATTGTGGCTTGCCGTGGCAGATGCTAGAGGTCAGGGTGGCTGAGTTGGTAACATAGCTGCATTCTAACTGCAATATGTGATTTGGCAGGTCCTGTATTCCATGCTGAAGATGTAAATTTTAACAAGATAGAGAATTAGTAGTTGAGGTGAATACAGGAGAATTTTACTAGCTAGTTTCCCTACATTAAACTTAGGTTAGCAGAGAGAAGCAGAGGAGCGCTTTTTGGTTGAAAGTAGCAATTTGGGTGTGAGAGGTAGCCAGAGGATACTAACTGCTGGTTGGGTGGACAAAGACTGGGCAGAGAGGAACTGATGCTGTGGACTGTAATTTGGTGACTCAAGAATTCATCTTTCTCAGGTGGTCTGAATAATTGTTCAGCCCTTAAATCAGATATGGGAATTTGGGGAACATTTTGCGGTTTTAGAGTCAAATATCAGTAGGTCGGTTCTGAGTTTGCCTCTTTGCAAGTCACTGAAGGACTGAACTTCTGGTAACCATGTTCAGACTCTGGAGTGCTCCTGGGGAGCACAGGCTCTTTGCCAGGTACTTTATAAACATTGTCTTGTTAAATCTTTACAGCCATCTGATGAGAGAGCTCATCCATATTCAAGTTATAGCTGAGGAAGTTGAGGCTCAGGGCTTAAGAAATTGAGCCAAAATCACTGATGATAATGGATTTTCAAACCTGTAATCTGTCTGATTCTAAGTTTATGCTCTTATGCCAGAGAAGTCGTCCAGGTGGCATGTGTACAGCAATTTCCATGGCAAACAATATTAACCACAATAATCTTTAAGGAGGAACTTTGAACTTTAGAATCTTTCTAACGTAATTCAAATGGACTTACAAGATAAATATTTTGCCATCCCTGTATAAGTAAACCACGTAGAGTTCCCAGAACTCTCTCTCTACCTACCTCTGTCATTGGTTCTGTTGTATTGGCATCATTTGTTTACATACTTGAAATTAGTAGTAGGTGCTCAAAGTAGAACACCCTGAGAAACAGGCACCCTGCCTTATAACCCTTTTATTTTCAGCTGCTAATCTAAGACATGCCTTGTAAAATGTTGAATTAATATTTACAGGAGTTCTTCATTAACAGTAAAACATCAGACAATGTTCATTAGCCGCCTCAACCCTAGAATTACTTAAGATACCAAGTAAAGTCAGAAGTTAGCTGGATGAGGGAGAAAGGTAAATCAGCTGCCCAGATTGAGAGCATTTCGGGGAATGATGAGGAATGGACATGTCAGATGGGTAAGAAGATGAGTATTGGTAACACAGACTGGACATTACTGAACACTGACAAAGGCTACCACTAATTGAGTGTATTTTTTTCATCTCACTCTCTTAACTATAAGAAACTATTACCTTCATATTATATTTGAGTGAAATGAAATAACTTCCAAATTAATGCTCTTAATTTAACCTTAGGCTGAGCAATCTTAAAGATCAGATTGAGAATCTGGCTTCGGTCAATGGGGCCAAATGAAACATGGACTAGATCACTAAAACTAAGAGTCTACCCTTAGTTCAATGTTATTCACTTAAGGAAGGGAATTTACTAAGCAAGCGGTTAGGGTAGCAGAAGAGAACATTTCTAGAAAGGGAAGTGCGTAAAGAGTAAATTTTATTTACAACTCAAACTCTGGCCTTAGAGAAATCATTGTAATTGGGACAAATCTACTAACTTAAATGTTCTTTAATAAGTCATCTTTCCCCCCCAGATGTAGCCCAAGATGAGAGTGGTTTATGTAAAATCTTCCTTTGGGAAATTATAATCAGATTCTTGTGTAATAACCAAGCCCTGTATAGAGTAATAAAATGTCCAAGCTTCTGAACACTTAGCATCTGAGCTTATAGAAGACATCACTGAAAACCTCTGGTATCAGAACAAATAACTTAAACTTCAAGTAGTATATGTAGACTTGAAATTCACAGAATCGAGTTATTTAGCTCCTAAAATAAGATGGCAGCTGCAGCACAGGTGCTATGAGAATGATCCAGGGGGCTATTTTGTCTTGTCATCTGTTATCTAGAGAATGAGGTAGTTTTACCACAAAGTGACTAAGATTTTTTTTTTTTTAGACTAGGTCTCGCTATTTTTGCCCATGGAACCGCAAGCTCACATTGCTCGGGGAACCACGGACTCAAGCCATCCCCAGCCTCCGCTTCCCAGGTAGCTGGGATTACAGGCGCACACCACCACGCCCAGCTATTTTTTGGGACTAGGTCTCGCTGTGTTGCCCCAAGCAGGACTCGAACCGCAATCCCTAGCCCCAGCCTCTTCATAGACTGAAGCTTACAGGCACAAGCCACCATGCCCGACACACACCACCATGCCCGACACAGAGTGACTCAGATTTAGACTATAGTCATAACCTATACACTTTTTCTAGTGTTAGGAATTTTGGGTAGTGACTTGGGAAGAAAGTGCACATAGGTGTTCTAAAGAAACCAAACATTCTAATCTAATGCAGTGCTTAAATCCTAGGGATGGAAATTTTTCCCACACTGAAAATAATAAACAAGATGAAGCAGCAGAATAAGCCAGTGTTTGGCCTGTGAGATGTGTACAAAGTGGGATTTTATTTCTCCTCTTACCATTCTGTAAATTGATGCAAAGGATTGGGGAAAGGCATGGAGTCCAGACTGCTCAGTGAAAACTCAGTTTGCTGTGATTAATGTCAGCTGTTGTGGAGGAACACAGCCAAGGTTGTAGGAAAAATGAAGCCTTGGATTTTTTTTTTTAATATGCATAGTAATGCCAAGAGTGACAGACATGAAAGATCATCACGCTTCCTCCTGCCAAATTCAGGAAACACCCATAAGGGTTCACCCTCAAAGTGTAAATCTGAACTTCATTTCTTAGATGGTCACTGCAAGTGGAACTATTGTTATACTTCAGTCTGTTTTAATGTCCCTGAGTGATTAAGCAACTGTGTTTTTTGGTGTTTTTTTTACCCTGTTTGTGCTATCTAGTGGGTTTTCCTGTTGGAGCAGAGAGAACTGTGCGCTCCTTCCACCTTTATATTGTAACAGTTCCTGGATGTCTGCGGCGTTTATTGACAGTCTTGTCTTGATATCTCTGAGTTTGATGCACAAGCTTTACCCATTTCACAGATGAGAAAACTAAGCCCAAGAATTAACTACCTTTCTAGAATTAGCTACCTTTCTAATAGTGAGGTTAACCCAGGTCTGATTAAGCCAATCTTCCCTCATTTCCTCCCTTCCTGCCTACTCCTCCCTTCCTTCCTTTAATCATAAAATATTTCATACAAACAAATTAGAGAATACTGTAAAGGATACTGAACAACCTGCTATCCAACCTAAAAATTTAAACATAAATCCAGCGCAGCTTTTCTAAAGATGTGCTTCCTATTATTCCAGTTGCCTATACTACAGAGGGTTATTCAGAAATCCTTAGGAAAGCTTCAAACTGGATGGAACTTGTAAAAAGTTAATGACTTAGAAATTTTACTTGGAATCCAAAAATGTGACACACCTTTGTCTTCATAAGCATGTATCTAAGTGGGACTTGCATAAGCAAGTTGAAAAGGAAGAATTCTTTAACATAGAAAGTGAATGTTATACAACTTTGACAGGCATTTCTGAGAAGATGACACAAACTTTACAGTAGAAATTGGAATTACAGGAAGTAAACTTGAGGCAACCCTGAATTACATAATTAAACAAAATCCATGCTGCTCTTTAACAGGGCAAGAAAAACATGAGTAGGCCGGGCACGGTGGCTCGTGCCTGTAAGCTTCAGCCTATGAAGCGGCCTGGGCTAGGGATCGCAGTTCGAGTCCCGCCTGGGGCCCATAGCGAGACCTAGTTCCAAAAAAATAGCTGGGTGTGGTGACGCGCGCCTGTAATCCCAGCTACCTGGGAAGCTGCGGCTGGGGATTGCTTGAGTCTGTGGTACCCCGGGCAACGAGAGCCTGCGGTTCCACAGGCAAAAATAGCGAGACCTAGTCTCACAAAAGAAAAAAGAAAAACATGAGTGACTCGTTTTTTTATAAAAATGTATTTTTAAGTGTTGTTGAGAAAGGACCCGATAGACTTTATAGAAATTTTGCTTCTCATTGGCTCCAAAGTATGTGTGAAATCAACCAGGTTGATGTGAAACAGTACACTGTCTAGTATGATATGAAATGCCTCTACAATAACAAAGCTACCTTAGAAGCCCAGTGGGAGCCATGGATGCTTGAGATGCAATTTTACATAATTATAGTATCATTCCCCACAAGTCTCAATTTAGCCTTTAGTTTCCCTAGGAAAGCTGGGGAGTACTTCCAGAAGTTACCTCTGCATTTGTGAGAATTCCAGAACATAGGGGTAATAACTTCAGAGCCATGGGGCAAAGTCAACATCACTAATTGTACTCCAAACTCAAACCAGTGCAGGCTACTAGAGCCAAAGCTTTGTGTCTAGGGTTTTACAGTTAGGCTCAGATTTCATTGTAGATTTAAACAGTAAGAGCACCTGTCTCCAGGGAATGAGACATTTATGTAACTACTGAGATAAAGCTTGCAATAGGTTTTAACTGTGGCTAGATAGTACTCCTGGCTGGATGCCTTCACAGGTAGCCTGGTAACATTTGTGGACCCTTACAATTACTTTGTTCCTGTTTGAATTGGTAAAGTAGTGTTGCAAGCTGAGATCTAACAATTAGTCAAGTGTGCGTGCGCATGTGTGTTGGTGGGGTGGGTGTGTTGTGGGTGTGAGTGTTCATGGGACAGGGATTCCTTCTCCAGGTGACTAAATGGACTTTGGTGGCTCACATAATTGAAGAATACAGGATAAGAGGAAGCATGGCTGAAAGTATCTAAATCTATTCTCCACTCTATGTCTCTCTCTTCCCTTTGTTCCAGCTGCATCCCTACTTTATTACCTTACAGCAGCCAGACAGCTGCTAGAAACTTTACCCCAACATCCCTTACTTGCAAAACAAAGCCCTGTATTTACCATTCATGAAACTGGCTTGGTCACACACCACCCATTCCCTAGCCCATCACTGCAGCAGGAGGCAGGTTCAGTGTTTTGTTTCGAGGGCCATGACTGAGTCCCCGCCCTGGAGCTGGTCAGAGTCAGTAGCATCTAAACCAGTGCATCTCAGACGATCTGAGGTGAAAGGCCATTACCTTTTTTCCTAATGTCCATATATGGACTGATTTTCTGACTCCTTTGTAACATGAGTCCACTGATCATGCTCTTGCTTGTTGTAGCATAAAATTATATAAAACTTTCTACATGCTTTTCTGAATTTCTTCTAGAAATGGTAACATAGTCAATATGATCCAGAGAGGATATTATAGCAAGTAATTCCCTTAACTTCACGGACCAAGAAAAAGATGTTTGCATCCATGGAGAAAAGCTGGGCATAGTACTGCCAGAAAAGTGTCAAGAGAATGCTGTGTCCCAGAAAGATAGGCAGCACAAATTAGTTCTGTGACTCTATTTTGGAAAGTTCTCATTTAGAGTTAAGAAATCACTGGATCCTAGATTTTTGTAATGATGTAATGTGATAAAGATGAGAATTTACTGCCTTCCTGCTAACTATAAGACCAAAGATATTTCACTCAGCACACCCTCCTTGTCCACTTCTTTTCCTTGGTAGCTTTGGGTTAGTAAGGGTGCCTCAGCTTTCCTCACCAGCTATTTTCTAGAGACAGGCAATTCAAACGAGGAGCCTTTACAGGACAGGCTGCAAATCCCACTCCCAGAAGGGAAGTCTGAAATAGATGGTGGGGAAAACAAATTCTTTCACTGTGTTTTCAGATGCCGCTCACAACAGGGCAAAGATCACATGCTTTGTTAATGGGACAGCTTTCCGTGCTAGTGAAGGCATCAGAGCTGTTGACCATTCGGAACTGGGCATTCCCCATTGTATTCAACTGAGGTTTTACACTGGTTCAGTCAGAGGTGTAGAAGCACATCTGGCTTAGGTCCCCACACCATGCCCATGAGCAAAGCATCCAGTCCTTTCCCCAGCCCACTGGGCCCCTTCCTCCTTTGCCCTCCACCCCCACCATCCTCTTCTCGTACCCTCAACGGAACTAGACAGCTTAAAAGGTGTTTGGGTAGCCCAATTTATTGAGAAGGGAGTTGAGCTCATGCTGACCTTACATTGTAGCGGGACAGCCAAAGATTTAAACTTCCAGCTCTTACCACACTGGCGCCATTTTGCTCAGAGGTTATTCAGATCTACTCAAAAAATAACTCTTTTTGCCAGGAAAGGAATGTGCTAGCACATACTGTATGGACTGATAGTCTAGTCAAAGAGAACAACCAACTGTTGGCTGGACTGGAGGGTCTGGGATTAGTGAAGCATAAAAATTTAAATTGTAGCCATCTGGAGGGGTATTTGTTGTGGTCACAGCAAGGCTCCACTCTGGAATTGCACTACTCACAGACAGGACTATTTCTGCTATAATCTGATTTTAGCAGATATAAAACTTGTTCTTGCAGCGCAATACCACACCCTTTGCCTCCCTAGAAAGTGTCATATGTATCGTCAATGGTAATAATTTTGTTGTTCAATGAATAACACATTTTAAAAAAAAATCTCCAGTGAAGTGTAAATTCTTAAGCTGAGCTTTAAAAAAAGTGTTCATTAGGACTGAGAGTGCTGGGTGGGGGTGTCAGTGTTTGCATCTCTACTCCCTGGACTTTCTTCATGCCTGCAGTCTAGTGGCATAGTTTGCTTTGTGCCTGGCGACCTGTACTATTCTCCTGAATGCAGGTCCTTTGTCTTATAAGGGGTAAAAAAAAAAAAAAAAAAAAAAAGGCCTTGTGCTGACGAGCCAGGGTTTCCTAATGAAAGCTGCAGTTGGGAGACGAGATGAGGTTATTTTGGAGGAATGCAGGCCTTTTAAAGATGTGGTTAGAGTGGTTCATAAAGAAACAAAATCTGCAGCTGTCCCCTGGGTTAAACAGCCCCTAGAGAGCTTGTAAGACATCGTGTACTGTATGGAGACGTGTACTCTATGCTTCCTTTCTTCCTTCAGAATGCCTGTCTGGGGAGGTGGAAACAAGTGTGGGGCCTGCGGGAGGACCGTGTACCATGCGGAAGAGGTCCAGTGTGATGGGAGAAGCTTTCACCGCTGCTGCTTTCTGTGTAGTAAGTACCTCCCAGGGCTCGACTTTTGATGGCATAATTACACCCAAGAAGCTTCAGTTTACCTTTTTCAGGGACAAATTGTGGTCTTACTATTTTAGAAGCCCAGGCAGTTTTTGTCCTCCTACACTTAATGCTCAGCCTACCAACAGGACAGCTGGGGTCACCCAAGGCACCGGCCCTTCCTGTGCCTGTCACCCTCCATTTAGCCTTCCCTGTACTTTCGATCACATCTGTTGCTTCTGCTCCACTATAGGTTCAGTGTCATCCAGGCTGGCGCTCAGCAGTTGCAGGTGCCTGCATGGGCTTAGCTTCGCTTTCTCAATTAACCTATCACGGCTCACTCACTGCAGCTATTTCTTTCTGGGTTCTTCCCCTTTGAGACCTACTTGCTTATTTCTTACCACACTGCTAGTTGAAATTCCAGTATCTAGAAACTCAGTTCTTCTGTCTCCAGTAACTGAAAATTTCTGTTATTTCTGGTTATCCTGAATTTGACACAAAGGATTAGGATCTGAAAAGCCCATGAAGGTCAGTGTTTATAGATGGAAAAGTGTCCGGGTCTGATACTTTAAAAAAAAAGTGGGACAAACCCATGCCTATATGCGAGCAGAACAAGAGATTGGCCCCCTCCAGCTTCCATACTCCTTCTGATGACAGTTACAGCTTCAATTTTAAAATAAAAGTAGTCACTTCAGAAGATGCTGTGTTATTCTCATCTTCTGGTCCAAATCACAAAATATTCTTTAGTGATGGGCTTATTCTGTGAGGAACCCATCCCTATGTGCAGGTATTTGCTGTATCTGTAGTACTGTACAATGAAAATCGAAGTGAGAAAAAAAAATACATTTGATTTAAACAAACAATATTCAGAAAAGACCTTTCTCAAAATTATGTCCTTTCCCCTCCAGGAAAGGAATTCAGTGTGTCTGGACCTCTTTACGGTATAACTGCTCTGCAAACAACTAGAAACAGACAACAGAAAGTTGCAATTATGAAGACAAAAAAATACAACATATGAATGTTTACTATATATACCTCCATAATAGCTACCATAGGTCAGAAGATTTGGTTTAACCATTTCTTCTCTTAGAAGTCAGTTTTCTTTCAGAAATCTGTTCAGTAGAGTGTGTAAACAAAGAGGAAATCCTGATATAATTATTTGAAATCATTCTTTTATGTAAGTTAAGCCATGATTTCTCTACAATAAAGTCTGTTTTACTAAATACCAAGCTCATTATTGATCATTTTCACTGCTCCTCCTAATGTTTCTGCTGAATAAAACCTCTTATTGGAATTGGCTGAGGGTATTTTGCAGGCTTCGGATAATTTTACAAGGAATAGGGACGAGAACTGGGAGAAGGGTGGTTTTACAGTAAAATGTTCATATCCCTAACCTTGCTTTGACTCAGAGGTGGTTTTTTTAAGCAGTTTTTATATTTATTTTGACAAGGGTGTTTGCTCTCTAGCAGTGTATGGTTTTAGGTTAACCATGCCTTTTTAAGCAAATATTTCAGTACTTGCACTTTGACAACAATGTTCCAGAGTAGATGACGTGATTCTATTCTAACTTTAGTCTTAAGATAATAGAAACTTCTTAACTGCATTTAAACCAGCCCAGCTAGTATTTGCCTCCTCTTCTGTGTTCTTTTTGCCTCCTCCCATTTCTCCCCATCTTGTACATGAGAAAAGGAAGAAAATCTTTTCGCTACACTAACCTTGGATTTTCAGCTGCCTGCTTTTGCTACCACCGAGTTTCTCACATTCATTATTTTCTTAAGCTTAATTGAAGTTTTAGAAAGTGAAATAATGTCTGGATAAAACATGATGACATCTGGCAGGTTTATGAAGTAGGATACATGGAAATATCTTGTGGCAAGAAATCCATCAAGAAAGAATGTGTTCTCCCTTGGGACAGAAAGGAAAACAAATGCAGACTTTAAACCACTTAACAATTTTCAGACATACTTACCACTGCTGCAGAAGTCAGCGGTGAGATGAAAGAATAATACTTCTCTTTCAGACTGGTGGCGAGAACTGGAATTCTGGACACTGAATGTTTTATCCCAAGGAGTGCTTCTGGGTGGAAGGGGGCTATAAAATGGCAAATCTCTCAAGGCACTCAGCTAGCCTTTTGTTCTGTTAGCCTCAGATTTAGTAACAGAGGCTGAAAAGAACATGGGTAGAGATTAAGAGTTTGGAACCAAAATGTTAGTTCTGTTCACCTGACTACAGCCATCTCTGGAACTTCTCTGTCTGCAAGAAGGCCAAATCACTGAAAAGTCTAAGGCTTCAGGGATGTCAAGATTTGGATACATTTCTGAAACAACTACATCTAGGGAGAAAGGCAAACAGTCTCTAATGGTAGCTGACCAAACCAGATGCTGTCCCATGGTGTTTGGGAAACCACAGGATAAATTAGCGAAGTAAGAGTGCCTAGACCTTTATCATTTGGAGAGTTGTTGCTACCACCATTGTTCTAAGAAGGGGAAAAAAAAAAGGCATCTTTGGAAGTTTTTAAAATCTGATTTTCTCCCCTCAGTGGTTTGCAGGAAAAATTTAGATAGCACAACAGTGGCGATCCATGATGAAGAGATCTACTGTAAGTCCTGCTACGGAAAGAAGTATGGGCCCAAAGGCTACGGTTATGGCCAAGGTGCTGGCACACTCAACATGGATCGTGGGGAGAGGTTGGGCATCAAGCCAGAGAGGTGAGTTAGGATCCTTTGTTGCCCTTCAGAAATGACTTAAAATAATGTTGCTTAGTGAACAGGAGTTTGGTGAAAGTAAAGTCTTCCAGTCTTTTAAAACAAACAAAATGTGTAAACTAATTTACTCTTTACACTTAAATTATCAACAGTTTTGGATCTGACAAAATTCTTATATAGCGGTACTGGATTTGGTTTCAGAGCATTCCAACTTATATCAAGGATTTGTGATGCTTGTTCTCAAAAGCCAAATGGTTTAAGTTTACTGCAATTTCACAGTACACTGGAGTCAGGAAATCAGTAAGGAAAATGTAGTATCTGAATCATGAGATACACGTAATTAAGCAATGAGTGAAGATTCTGTTACTGAAGAAATAAACTTCTCTTCCAAAAAAACTGAAATTCTTATTTTTGATTCTTTGCAATTAGTTTTATGATCAACAATTATCCATAGCTTTTAAATGTCACTTTTCAAAAGAAAGTATATTCAGTAGTTGGGGAGACACTTCTAAAATGGGACAACTGGAAAAGCAATGGTACAAAATAGTACTGTGAATCAGTATCTGTCGCTTACCATTTCTAGTGGCCACATCAAACATGATTTAAAAATATGCTGTATATTAAACAACTTAGATGGAAGTATAAAAAACTGCTAAATGACCAGGAAGCAGATAGCAGATATGGAAATAATGAAAATGTATGTGAACAAGGCAGGATTTAGGGAAAATGACTTCAGCAGAAGGAAAAATAGACACTTAGCTACTGACTGCTTATGCTACAAATCTTTCTTATCCATTCAACTGATAAGCTTTTAGAAGGCCCTTTAAGTCTCCCCTTGAGCACCCAGAATGGTGCTCTGCAAGTAGAGCACCATTATATGCAAGGAAAATATAGTTTACCCCGTGACCTGTAAAAAATACTTCTACCCAGAAAATAACAAAGATAAATAGGTGCTATAGTAATAAACAAATCATGTAAAATATTTTCCCGTACTTATGGGGAGCCGGGGGGGTGGGGGGGCTGGAGGGGGCCAGGGCAGGGAGGACAGCAAAGAAGACCCAGTGGATTTTGGTAGTGGGTGGGTGTGGTAACACACCTCCAAAGAGGTGTGGAACTACTCCCCTAAATCATATATTGTTGTAAGCCGATCTTAAATACAATTTTAAAAGACAGCTTTCTCATGAACGTAGTTTTCCTATTTAAGATTTAGAAATCTGTAAAAATTATATCATCTAGAAAACATGCATAACTATCGACTACTTATGTTGACTGAGCTATCTGCAGAAATTGTTAGCCATGTCATACTGGTTTTTATCTCATCTAGAAGTGAAAGGCTAAATGTGATTGTAGCACTGCTAATATAAATTAGGAGTTGTGGTAGGTTTTTGTAAAGCATAGCACAATTGTTTGTTGAGGCTTGCAGTGAGAATTAGAGTTTTGATGAGTTTAGACTCAGAAGGGTAAATATTTATAATAATGAGCCTAATAAGTTTAAGGAATAATTGGTCAGCCCCTGGGATTTCTTCGTTCTTTGCTGGCTTTGCCAAAGCCCTATGCCAAGAGACAGTGGAGCAGTTCATCCCAGAGTTCTTGTGGATCTGGGGGGCCCTTTGGAAAACCTTAGCTGATTTCCCCTCCTCTCCTCCAGTGTGCAACCTCACAGGCCTACAACAAACACAAACACTTCTAAATTTGCTCAGAAATACGGAGGTGCTGAGAAGTGTTCCAGATGTGGGGATTCTGTATATGCTGCTGAGAAGATCATTGGAGCTGGAAAGGTACAATGTTCTCTTGAATTAATAACAGCGAATGACTTTTCTCTGCTCCTTTCCCCCCTTGACCTCCCACATACCAATCAAGCACAGTTTATAACGCCTTGGGTTAAACATTTTAATTGAATTTCCATCTGAGTCACTCGTTTTTTTTGAAAGGATGCCCTTATTTGACATATCACATCTAAATTTAAAAGCCACCTGCTTTCACAGTGGTACTCTTAAAGCTAGGAGTTTAAAAAGCTAGACCTTTACCAAATCTGAATAGTGAAATCAGTGGGTTATTCAATGTTACTAAAAAAAAAAAAAAAAAGCCATGAGCCCAAGACATGACACCTGATGCTAATACAGTGTGTGGCTTTGGAAAAGGTAACTTTGCAGTGTTCTCACTTATAAGGGAGGCATTCTCTAAAAGAGAATGTCAGGCTTGCCCAAGGTCTGAGGCTGCTCTTAGGAAAATGGCTCTTCCATAGTATGTTCCCAGGCCCCAGCTTCCTTGGATGAGGTCTGACTCAACTGTTTTGTAAGTGACCAGAAATGCAGCTTACTGGGGAGATCCAGTTGTGGTCTTCCACTTGGGACTGAACTAATGGGCTCCCTTTGGGTTGATCTTCCTGAGCCCCTCCTTGGGCCAGCGTCTAAATTCTACTCTCAAATTTATTCGTCTCTTACAGCCCTGGCACAAAAACTGTTTCCGCTGTGCCAAGTGTGGGAAGAGTCTTGAATCAACAACTCTGACTGAGAAAGAAGGTGAAATCTATTGTAAAGGTAAAATTAATTTGCTATTGCTATGCATATGAAAACCCCACATTGACAACTGGGTAAGCAAATGTCACCAGCATTTAAGAAAATCTCAAAATGAGGAAAAGATACCTGCGCATTATTTAGATCTAATTTTGTAGTATAGAGCTGGATCTATTTACAGATGACAGAACCTTACTTTCATGTTATAATAAAGTTCTTGATCATTTAAAATTCTCATGGACAAAAAGCCCCACTAGTTATTTCAATTTCATGGATTAAGCAAATCATATATGATGGCAATAGACAAACACATAACTTGCCTGGATTGATTTTCATGCCTGTTATCTCAGTGGGATCATAAACTGAACACTATGGAAAGAATGCTTGGAATTGCCTTTGCAGCTTTAAGGTGACACATTTTGCATCGTAAAATATGTTGAATTCTTTTTGGCACATCTGATAGGTCTTTAATGGGGGTGGGCGCTGTCCTGCTGTTGCATGGTGCCTCAGTAATGCTAGCAAGCCTCACTTGTGATGACTTTTCTTCTTTTGTAGGATGCTATGCAAAGAACTTCGGGCCCAAGGGATTTGGCTATGGCCAAGGGGCAGGAGCCCTGGTTCATGCTCAGTAAGATGTAAAATCAGAACAAAGCATCACACACTGAGGATTTCTACATAATCTAGACACAGATTAACACTAAACTACTGTGAAATTCTACAGCACTTAAGTATCATATATTGTCCTGTACTTGGATAGGCGAGCTGACTTGTAAGGAGAGAACACCTTTTGCTTTATTCATCAGCATTTTCAAGATTTCTTTCTTTTACATTTTAAATAAAACTTCAGCTTGATTTGAGTGTTCAATGTCTTTAAACTTTTGCAGGAGCTATTATAAATTCAGTTATTGGAAAACCTCTTCCTGCATTTTACTGTTTATAGTCTACCCCATTACCCAGTGGCTCACTAGGTTAATGTTTGCATCACAGCTGTAGGAAAATAGCTTATTTAAGTTGGCCAGTATGCCTCGAAAGTGATGACTGATAGGCCGTAGGTCTTATCATTTTGGTTCCTTAGCATTGTAATTCAGCTGTACAGCATCTCCTGCCTGCCTGCCCTATTCCCACTTGTTGGAGAGACAGTTTACTAAACCAGGGCTAATACACAACTTGCATTGGAGTCACCTAGGAGTATTTAAGAAGCTTAAGGCCATACTTAAGTCACACAGAAGCAGACTATAGAAATATGGCCAGATTCCCTCTTAAGAAGTTGCACAGAAAAGTACAATGATCCGGGGTATGTCCTTGTTAAACAAGACACCGACGAAATTACACTGATTGCTTTACTATACCTCAAGGTGATTATGAGCAACTATCTATAGAGAGCCTTAGAATTGAAGGCTTAGTGTAACTTGTAGTCTGATTAGATTTACTAAATCCTGGAAACAGTATACGTTTTTGACACACTTAAATTCTGCATTTGTAGCAAGGAATGATACTGGCTCAAAAAAGGAACATTAGACTGTATAAGTAATATTTTCATGATTTCCCCAAAGCTTTTCTCTACCTGAGGTTCAATCCAACCTTTTATTTTCCAGGAGTAAGTGTGAAATTGGTCTGTAATATGTATTAGCAAAATTGAACCAGGCTAATCTGTGAATACATCTTTTCAAAAGCCATTTACTACACTGCTTATTTGGAAAAGCTAAAGGGGGTATAAAAAAAGTAAGCAAAAATTTAATAGGAAGAAGTCAACTGAGGGCACACTAGATAAAAGAAATCTCTGAAAATTTTGTAGGAATAAAACAATTTTGAGCATTTAATTTGTAGTATCTGGCATCCAATCAAAAATTATAAAGCACACAAAGTAGCAGAAAAATATTGAGAACAATACCAAAACCATCCCAGAACTGATTAGCAAGCAAAAATAGTAAAAGTTATGATTTTCTTATTTTTAAAAAGTAGGAATGTGGGAGACAAAATGATCCATATCAAACACTGCCATAAAAACTATAATGTGGGAGATGAAAACTAGTGAATGGTATTAACAGCAGACTAGACATGACAGAAAAACTACCCAAACCTTTTTTTTTTTTTTTTTAAGAAACTAGGTCCTGCTATGTTGCCCAGGGTAGTCCTGAACTCACGGACTCAAGCGATCCCTAACCTCAGCCTCCCAAGGCTGGGCTTACAGGCGCAAGGACGAGAGAATTGTAGGACAATCTCAAGTGGCTAGTGTATATGTAATTAGAGTTGCCCAAAAAGAGAGGAGTGGAGGAAAAATTCTTGAAGGAATAAGGACAGAAAAATTTATAAATTGGATGAGACTTGTTAACTTACCAATCCCAGAGCAGCAGCAGCAGCAACTACAACTACAGGAGAGAAACAGTCTCCTTTTCTGAGTACTAAAAACACTGCGATCTATTATTAAAAGTTTTTTGTCAATACAAGTCAATGACAGAGATACTCTAGTAAAATTTAACTGAGCAAAACATTGATAGTTTAAAGACAGAATAGTTTGAGAGAGGTTTCCTTGAGCTTGTGACTTAGCTGATGTAAAGGGACATTCTGACTGTTCTACTTGGATGGAATTACAGATTTTTCTGCTCTGAATGTCACATAAAGGTACAGAAAACTCTTAGTAGCATTTAAGAAACTAAATGCTTACTTCCTAACAAGAAACCCTGAACCACTTGTTTATAGTTACCTCTATAACCCTTAGAAACCAACATTGGTATCCTAGATATCCCATAATCTGGGAAGGACTTGGGCATCCAGACCAGTAGCCAAGAGGGGAAAAGTACATGATGGAGAAAAACTGATGGCTTGATGATTAGTTTGTTTTATACTCTGAGTCACAATAGCACTTTAGGCAGTTCTGGAGGCATTACTTTCACTTTCATAAAATAATTACAATTAATACAATCGGAATGCTTCATAATCTCTGGATTCTCAAACCATAAATAATCATGTGAACCATAGGAAAGGGTTTCAAATTTTTGTTTTTTAATTTCTCCAATAAAGACACTGTCATGCCTGGCTTCTGAACACAGGTGAATGAATGGTAGATTTCTTTTTTCAGTATTTTACTAGTGTCTTTAGATGGAATTTCGTGGAGATGCATATAGTCCTTGGGGAACCTAATTAACTCCATGAAATCCAAAATTTTTAAAAATGTATTCTCTTTATTAAAAATTACACATACACAGCATTGAAGATTTTTTTAAGAATACCATCAACTTTAACTTCTGCCAATTTCTACAGTCTTAAGCCACTTGAGTCCTAGCTGGCCAAGATATAAATATATAGAATAATTTTTATAGGTATTACTACCAGTGTTTCATCAGTTTCTTAAAGTGTATTGAGCAGAATCACAAACAAGCACACACTTAAGAGTCAATATTTATTCTGATTAATGGTTTTTAAAAAATTTGACATTTAATTTATGTAAGGAGAACTAATTTATTAAACACTTTACAGGTTTTTCTTTCCACAGAGTAACACGGTAAGTAGCAAAATAATACTTGGCACAGTTATAAATAAAATATAAAATAAAATATTCATAGCTTAAGAATAACGGTGCTGTTTTACACATATTAATATTTCAAAGAAATTCCTGGGAACAACCAAAATATGAAGGGAAAAACTCCAACAAATTCATGTCCAGAGCTGAGAAGTCCCAATTTTGCTCAATGTATCCAATTAAACTGATCTAGACTATTATTCCCCAAAGGGGCATCTCCTCACACAATGTTAGGACTGGGTTACTGCGCTGATCCCACACCCAAGACCACAAAATAACCACACAGACAGTACACGCTGCACCGTTGGCTCCTGACCACCTGACCACTGCAGAGTCACAGATCTCACTGGTACTAAGAGAGGTTCGCGCTAAAGCCTTCACATAGCTAATGTTTTCCACGTAGAGTTTTGGTTCTTTTTTTTCCTATTTAACTGAGACCTCTCTTGCTCTGAAAAGAATATTGTACCAGAAAGAACATGGTTAACAACACTCTTATCCACTCTGAGAAAACCACCTTTCTATTCAACAGTTAATAAAAATGTATTCGATAAAAATTGCAACTGAGTCTTCATGTGAAGTGGCTCAAAGTACAAAAAATTAAAACAAATTCTAGCCTTTATAAATAACTTGAATTTAAAAATTATCTAAAATTTCCCCCAATTAGTAGTCAAAACTAGCAGACATTTTAAAGTTAACCAATTTTTTACAGTCTATGACAAAATGGCACAATGCTAATGCCACCCCACACCCATCTCTTCCCTTTTCAAAAATAAAGTACATATGCCAATTTTCTAATATTAAAACACTCACATACACTAAGGATAATCTTTTTTGATATGTGACTTACGGTCAAGGAAACTACTATATAAAAATGGGACTTGGAAATACTGAACATCAACTATATACATTTCACTGCTCCTCTTACTAAGGCAGGGGGCTGTATTCCACTAGATTGCTTAATACCTGTAATCTGCACTTTACAGGGAATACTAAATTTACCAAGCATCAGGCATGCAGTGAACTTGCAGAATATAATGCCTATTAACAGCAATATTGAACATCACTAGAAGCTCATTAGTTATCTCCCTTTTCTTTTTGGTTGGATAAAATGAAATGAGCAGCTTTAAATACACTAACATACAGACACAAAGAGAAAACTATTTGATAAATTATTTATATACAGATACACAATCTTTACACGGGTCTAGGATCTATCAGTCTGACCACCCTTTTCCTGCCCTCCCCAAGCCCACTCCCTCTCACACGTTTCCCACAGGTTGCTTGAACCACAGTTTGCTACAGCACTTAAAGAGGACTAAACCAAGTCTCACTCTGTAAACAATATTTATGGAAGTAGTGACTAATAGTTCACCATGAGAGTATAAAAATGCTGCAACAAAAATTGATCAGTGCATCACATTTAACAATAAAGTCTTTCTGAAATTGTTCCAGACAGCATTAACACATTTCAAAACATTCAGTATTGGGAAAATTGAAATAATCTCAAGAATTAAGTTCTTTCTGATCAGTAATTTTTTAAAAAATCAAAATATACCATTAGCTTTTCTTTTATTCATATGTACTATGTACAGAGATCATGCTCCATCTTTATAAATGCCATTATTTTGTCTACAATTATTCTGTAGCTTAGAATTTTAAAAGTAAATCCATCTCTGTTGAGAATTTTGCTTTAACTTATTCTGTCTCTTAAAAAAATACCTCAACTCTTAAAAATTGAACTGTTTGAACATCAAATTAAATTGTAATTTATGCTTTACTGGATAGTATGTGCTAGTATACATTCTATGACATGTATCATGCACTTAGTAGGGCTTTTAAATTTGAACAAAATGACATAACTTACTATATTCATGCAAGTGCTTTATTGTCAGACCATACAACCTCAGAGCAAGGTTACTACAGATTACTTCACTGAACTAGAAACAGATCAGCATTGCAACAGCTGATAGCAATAAAATTTTGTTAGCATACTTTTTTTTGAACATTATTTTCGTGTGCCTTTAAAGACACAGTACAGAATATCCCTAATAAAACCACATGATTTTCATCACAGTATTTACATGTACATCCTAAAATGTACATAATACTAGTCTGAATCAATTTAAGACAACTCATCTGGAATTAAATGCATTATTAGCAGACTGCATCATAAAATTTAGTTTTAGTTAGAATTAAACATTTTTGACCAGTGTAGCATATCTGTCAACAGAATAAGTTCACTCTTTTCTCATGAAAAATGTTGAGAACAAAAGCAAAAGCTTGAGTATGTTGTGATTTTCCACATTAAGAACCATTAAAAGTCTTTTTAAAGATCTGTATTCTTCCCAGAAGTGGCAGTGTGTTCTGTCCATGTTTACATTTGTTAATAAAAGTGTTGAAAAAAATGACTGTAAAATTCACTGTTAGCCCTACATATAGCATGCTATTGTTCAAAGGATGTGGATTCGAGTGTGAGAGAGACACGGACAGACACAATTTTCAGGCACCACTCAGTAATATGCTTCATAGGTTCAAGATGTTGCTACACGAGCTGGTACCCAGATCCTGATATTTGGTCATATTCTATTGTATACTGCCTGGTCCAGTCCACGATAACAGGACGAAAGAGGCCACAGCATCGAAATTCAAAGAAGTCTATAACATTCCTTACACAACCATGGCTAAAACCCCCCCACAAGAGAAAAAGAAAAAGAAAAAAGCCATTAGTATAATGATTTGAATGAGTTATATATAGCATTCTGATGTTTAATGTTTTTTTCCCTAAAGTTAAAATCCCAGCTTGCTTATAACTACAAAATATATATGTATCTTTGTCACCAACACTGTCTTTTCTTTTTGTTAATTTAATGGGATACACAGTTATATTTTTAAATTACTCAAATTTGCAATTCTTGTATTCCTGTGTCACATACAGGAGACGTATGATGAAAGCTTTTCAATGATGGCTTTTTAGAAAGGAAATAAACTATATCCAAAATTGAGAAAGAGACAAAGTAATTACCAATAGTATGAATTTGGCAGTCCTAAAAGTAATAATTAAAATAAAATGTCATGGTTAAACTTAGGGAATTTTAGGTTTAATGAATGTAAGATTCATTCAATAACATCTCTGGAAAAGCAATCAGTTTTACATTTTATAGAATTATTGTTCCTGTAGGAAATTCTAAAAAAGATCCAAGTCACTCTGATTATATGGAAAAAATATCATATATAAAAATGACACTGCAAAAAAAAAAAAACCCACAAAGAATATCTCAAGTTTATATAAAAAATGAAGAATTCCAAAGTTAGGATAAATTAACATAATATATTATGTCTAGTAGAAATCTTAGAATTTAGCAGAATTTATACTATTTTACCTATTGCTAAGTTAAAAAAAAATTCCTGCTTATCATCCTATTGACATACCTAATGAGAAGACTTTTCTTTGATGTTTTTACTAAGATAGCTGCTGAGTTTGTTAGTAAAGAAATTTATATGCCAAGGGAAAAATACTAAGTGCATAAATATGTACGTACTTGAATGGGCTTTCAATGGACGTTGTTGTGACTTTAAAGTGCTTATATCGTCTGGCATTCATTCTTTCATTTGTAGTAATACCTAAACATGATATCTAAGCAGAGAAAGCAAGCCATTAGCTATCTTTCTGAAATTTAATATAAAATAAATTAATTCTCAAGAATACCAGGATGGAGAAAAAAATGAAGTCTGTTTTTGGTTTTCCATCAGGAGATCAAGCTAATTTATATGATATCAGTTTGACTCTGGAAAGAAGCCAGTTAAAAGGAGACCGTGGAAGATTCCTGAATATATTTGGAGATAAGAAAACATTATCACTAAGATGAGCTGAAAATTACTCATTAACACAAGCTCACATGTACCTCCAATAGGATATTTTTAAATAAGGAAATAAGCAACAATAGAAATTAAAGGTTCTGTTTAGTAGCAAAAAGTTCAGAATTTAAGTATAGGGAGGGAAAGGAAGAGGAGATAGAAAATTTTAATCCAGATGGCATACTAGAGAGTAAATAATACACATACATACCTGGTACATCTGACACATGAGTAACACAGCCACCCACATGAAATGAAAAACACTGTTCAGAAACATCCAAAACATCCAAGGTGAACATGTGGCAATTTGAGTAATATATGTCCAAAATCCATCCTTAGTGTAAGTGGTCTCACAGTGGAGTCCCCAGTCTAAAACCAGAACAGAAATACATTTACTAAATAATTGTCTAAACATCTCATGGAGGCATTTATATTACACTTCACTTAAAGCATAATAGTCTAGATTTTAATTGGTGACTTCCAATGGAAATATTTTATACTCTTAAATAATCCAGTTTATTTAGTGGGGAGGAAAAACCCATGTGTCAAAGGAAGAAATAGAAAAGGCAACAAGCAATTAAATCTACTGTACCGTAACAATATACAGGCTTGTTTTTTACTGGTATTGTATACATATGACACCTAAAGGAATATTTTCTTTATACAAAGCTGACTTTTTTTTGGAGAGAGTAGGTAACAAAACAAGCGCACACTGGTGAGAAGCTTTTTCTAAACACAGTTGAACTTTTGAGAACAGCGCCATAAAAAAAAAAAACATTGTATTGTGATTAACAGTACCATATTCTCTCAGTGATGATGGCTCAGAAATTAGGTCAAGATTTCTGAGCAAATCTTTTTCTTTATCTAGACTGTAGAAGTAGCTTCCTTTTTAATTAGAGCAATAATAGAGATTACTCTTAATAGCTGTGGAAGTAGGAAGTCTAGGAAGCCATCCTTTCAAAAGACTTAATTTCTAAGCTGGGCTCTAATATATTTTTATGCTAAGTACCACCCAAGTCCTTCAGGATTAACTTCAGGATTATATATTTAAATATATTCATTTAAACTCTTTTCAAAGAATGTTCTCAAGTGCAAGTGACATAGTCATTTCTTCTAAAGTGCTAAATTCATATGGTCAAATGAATAAAAACTTGTTTCTAGGAGTTACTTTGATATCTTTTAATATTTTCTACTATGCAATTATTACCTCCAATGCTTCAAAATAATTCAAGTTCTGTGTAAACTTAGCTTCAACTATCTTCCCAACTGTTTCGTAAGAAAGAACTATTCACAATTACAAAAGCTATAAACTCCTAGAGTAAACCAAGCATATTATATAAAAAAAGTTGGTGTATTTTACTCAGAAGATTTTCAAAGCCTTAAGCCAATACATTTTTCAAAGGATACACATATAAGAAGGTAAACTTATAATTCTGTTGCTAATACTGTATAATGAATTATCTTTGATAGTTCTATATATAATTTTCCTTATGCTGCATTGTAGTAAGATGCCCAAACTATTACTTAGTAAAAAAAAACTTGTCATTATCATATTTTCTGTTAACTATAGTAACCATAAGTTATGCAAACATCTGTGTTTTAAGAAGGTAAAATAACAAATTGTACTCACAAGAAACACAACCATAGATCATCCAGCAGATCATAAAAAGCAGGAAGAAAAGGTAGCCCATAAAGTATCTATGGTTGCCTGCACCTAAAAAACAACAAAGAAGCGTTTTTTTTTCAGCTAAGAAAAAACATTTGGAAATAAACCTATGGGGGTATGGGGGGAAGAATTGGGGGATACCTTGAGAGAGGTAAAGCAATCTGGACAACAATCACATTATTTTATAAAATATTCTTTAAGGAAACAAGTGCTTCAGTAGAAGCCTTAAAATAAGTGTGCATAATTACACAAAGATGTGATGACTGTAATAATCCTCATTCTGAAGGTAATGAGCTTAATAAAAACCACAATTCTGAGCTTTAATTATTTTTCACTACTTGCTTTGTGAAGTTTAAAATAATCCTGTTTCTTCTTTATAGTCATAAACTTTAAAATCCAACTCTTCAGTGGTTCTCCCCACAAGTCACATAATCTCTAATGTTTTTCTGTTGTCACCTCTTAAAATTCCCTAGACATTCTCAGATCACTTAGTCCATTTCCTTAAACTACATCAATCTTCAGTACTGAAGTGTGCATAGTTCTTATCTGTCATTTCTCTTTGTCTCTGTATGTAACATCCTTTCAAATATTTTTATTGCCTCACTTTCTCCAGTTTAACTAAAATGCTAAGTATTAGTACTTGTTTCCTTATCGATTCACACTCACCAATGGGAAAAATAGGTGTGAGTGAGCACCAGAAAGAATTGAGAGAAAATTGATACCATTTTTAAGGCACTGATTTTTATAACCTACCTCCCTCCCCCACCAACTGAATTACCATTTTGTCAACCAAAGATAAATGAAGAATTAAGGGGAATGGGGAGAAGTAGAGTACACTATCCACCTTAATACTGTACATTATTAGCTACCTAGAGTAATTCAAATAAACAATATATTTAGAAATTACTAAACATATTTAGAAATATATTTAGAAGGTACTAAAACTTACCTACACAGTTACCCACCCATGGGCAATGATGATCAAATTTTGCTATACAGCGGTTGCACACACCACAATGCTTGGATCTCACAGGTTTCCGTATCTGTTAAAAGCAAGTTAAAAGATTATGACAGACACTAAAAAAAAAAAAGAAAGCTAAGTATCCATTTCCTCAAAATACAATTATGAATAAATAAAATTATATTTTTTTAAAGAATCTATTTAGGTTTCCAAAGGAATAAACCAAACAAAAATCACAAATTGCTTTAATGAACTATAAAATGCAAAAATATGAAACACACAAGGTTACTATAGAATATAAACTCTTAAGAATGGAGTAGAAACATAAATTTAAAAAAAACAATCAAATCTGCTGCAATGAATGGCTACTACCTTTAATTCACACCCCTCAAATTTCTAAATAAAAACTTAAAACTATCACTTTTTAGGTTACTAAATGAAAATGCATTGTGACTAAGGGTGATGATATTGGTTGTATTTTAATAAAATGAAATTGTTCTTTCCTAGTAAAAGGAAAGTTAGGTTATAAGTAAATAAAAGCTTTCAAAATTCAAAGCCGTTAGTAAAATGTCTTCTCAAAATTAACAAATGCAGCAAAAACAATCAGTGTGCACACATCTAATTTCTCTTTACAGGCCTCCTGTAAATTGCGGCAGGAAAGTACATTATCTTCCCCTGATAAAATGACCATACCTAAGAAAGTACAACTTAGGTAGTTTAGGTAGTTCTTAGTTCATTCATAAAACACAAAATACATTATTATTTAGTTCTTGGAAGGCAATAAGAAATGTATCTTAATGATGTCTTTCCATTTTAAGTGTTATGAAATGTTTTACTCTAAATCAGCCAAGTGAGTACAAGAACACATTAATGATAGTCAAAGAGCTGGTAAGCCCAATGCTGGATATGTAACATGTATGTTGTTGAGAAACATTTTAAGAAAGGAAAAGAGGATTAGAATAAACACAAGTAAATTTAGTATTTCTGAATTGTTAGTGTCATCAAGGTCTGCCAACAGGGAGAATTAAGCATACCAGAAGGTGGTATCATTTTAGTATCTTTCCTCTTGTGCCATCATCAGATAGGTACTTTTTGGTGGAGCATGTAATGTGCTTGGTGAATTAAACCATTCTACTTATTCCCCCCACTCTATATACTAGGCTACTGCTGGCAGCTGGGGGAGAGAATAAAGATGAAAATACTACCAAACAGGTACTGCAGAATATACTGAGGTCCAGGCTTCCCGTCTCTGCAAGTTCAACTATTGTCTGTGAATTTAAAAATAGGTATTTTATTCAAAACTAAGCAATGTTTATCAACTACTATGCTATCAATACAAATTAGTATTTGTGATGTTCACCTTTTATTAACTGTTTTCAGCTCAAAATAGTAAAATCCTTTGCTCATTTACTTCTATATCACAAGAGCATGAATGAGAACTAACTTTCCTGCATATGAAAAAAGGAAACCTTAAACTTAGTTTTGGGAGCCCTCCATGAGCTTATAAAACAATTTACCTACCCTAAGAACTAGTCTGCATAATTTTGATTAAAACATGAAAATAAACTTGGCTCCAACAAAGAAAAGAATCTTCAGAATTGGTTTATGACCAAGAAAACTGAAAAAGTCAATCAGCAACTATTACTGAAAAATAGTATAACATCCGGGTAGCAATCTCTATGATATACAATAGGAATAAAGATTAGGTTTTAAGAACTTGCCAGAATAATTCATTCATATTTCTTTTGTTTTCACATACTCAGCAAAATCTCTGTTAAGATAGTCTAACCATCTCTAGTCCAATCTCTACTGACTTATCTTTAGATTCTAAATACAGTTTTCTTAGTGTCTGGGTTATAAAAGGGATTCACTGGATCATACATACAACTATTTTGGTTACTGGAATTATGTATCTGTATTACCAACCAATTTATTGACCTTCTAGTTGACATAATTATTCAACAATTACTTGAAAACAAACTATTTGCTGACAGTTTACAGTGATGTTAAAATACTGAATTTCTGTCTTCATCACAGGAATAAATTAAAGTAGTAATTAAGGCAAATACAGTAGCCTTTTAAAGGAGATAAACATGAAGTTATGTCACAGAAATGAAAGGAGCATTACAAAAGCAACAAGTATGAGCACCAACTATATTCATTTAACTTAAAACATCTTTACAGTTCAAAAGACAGTTTGACAATTTGGCAATTAAAACACATTGATAAGCTGGCAATTAAAATACTAGTTGCATAATATCTTGCTACCTTTTTCTTTTGTTCTTCTGTAGCTTTAATAATCCCTGGATCTGATTTCCATGATTTCCCAAAATTGTAGAAAAGTGCAACACTATTGGCAAGGAATGGAAGATGGATAAATAAAAAGTTGAGATGTGTCTAAAAGTTAAGGAAGCTAAAGATGTAATGATAAATGAGTTACTATTATAAGTACTGTATAAATCCATAAAATTTTACCACATGACATGCAGTGATTGATTAAAAAAATATAAGCTGGATTATTTATTACATGAAAATAAATTACATCTACTATACAAACTGGTTAATCTATAACACCAAACCTCTTTGGGATAAGACAATCAAGTTTTTTCATTACGCTCATAACAATGTGAAAAGCAAACTGGTTTCTTTGGCAGTTTTAAATAAACTTAGCTGGCACTTCTTTAAAGTCAGTAGAGTACATTTGAAAAATAAATGAATATACTGTTTTTAAATGATTATTTCATTTGACAAAAAGGAAACATCTTCTCTTGCTCAAATTATATTTTAGCTATAAGTGTTACAATCATCAAACATTTTTTTTTTGCAAGACTAGGTCTTGCTATTTTTGCCTGTGGAACCACAGACTCAAGCAATCCCCAGCCTCAGCTTCCCAGGTAAATGGGATTACAGGCATGCGCCACCACAACCAGCTATATTTTTTTGAAACTAGGTTTTGCTACATGCCCCCAGCGGGACTCAAACCACAATCCCTGGCCCCAGCCATGGCTTCCTAGGCTGCCACTTACAGGCATGTACCACCATGCCCAGCCTAATATATTTAAAAGACTGCTTTTAAATTCTTTTGCCTTGTTGGGGACAGTCAAGTAGACCTTAGGAAAGATATTTATAAACTTGCTTTTTAAAAGAGTAAGTTTCTATGTTCTTATTTTTCTGTTCAGCTGTTCCAACAGCTAGCAATCATTTGAGAATGAAACTAGATTAATAATGGTGAACACTGGCACTTTTCAAAGCATATCATTACTTACAGTTTCAAAAAGGTGTTATTTAACATGTAAATGTGTCTTCTATCTTGAATTAGCAGGGGATTAACTAGCAATTTAAAACTAGCAATTTAATGAATGACTGCAGTTTTTAAGGGAATAGGAATTAAATACCAGACAAATTCCTTCAATTTAAAATTAAATATCAGAAGAATTTCTTTAAAGAGACTAGATATTTTCAAATAGTAGTCTGGACTTTAGTAATGGATCAAGAAGTTAATTTTTTTTATGGGTTAATTTTTAAAAATTAACTGAAATAGGCACTCTACAAATGACAAGGTTGTTTCTGTGAGCATTTAATGAAATCCCTTTCCTGATGAAAATCTGGAAACATTGTGAAATACAAAGACAGTAATTCTATAACCCAGAGATATCTCTTTTTTGGTAATCTAAATGTTTAATTGTAACTGGAGTCACAGTGATTTACATTAATAAAACTAAGAATACATACTAACCACCAACTAAGCTGCCAAGGTGCTATTTAAGCTCACCAAGAACCCTAAACTATCTCCTGCTAGCTCCACTTCACAGCTGGCAAAACTGAGGCAGAGGTTAGTAAAGTAGTTATGAAGTGAGAGGTGACGGAGGTTCACCGTCGACGACTATTCTTCCTCTCCAAAATGCTTGGGAGAATATCCTTAGTCATTAAATATTATGGGAATAAAACAGTATTTTTACGACGATATATAATTTTTATAGTCAAATTCTTTCCAGAAAGATGCAACCTTTATAACCTATCAAGACGTATTGATTAATTATTCTGCCTACTAAGGAAAAAATTATGCCAACTTTAGATGCAAAAGTAGATTTTATTGTTTTAATTTGTATTATGTCTAAACAGTTCTCTAATTAGAGATAAAACAGTTACCATCAAATTCTCATTTAAATGTATGTGGGGTTTATTTTCACATCTAACTCTTTGATCAGTGTAAATTCCAACGATGACTGCTGTGAACTGCAACTCTAACTTTTCATGAAACTCAACAAAAGGAAATAAAAACAGCAAATCAAATAAACCCCAACTGCCCTGCAAAACACCAGCAACAACTTTGGAAAGGGGGTAAGCCACATAAAACACTAAGTTCAAACTAGAAGTCGAAAAAAGAAAATTAGGGTGAGGCAGCTGCCTGGGTTAATTCTGAACTCCTATCCCTGTAAGGAGTATGAAAAATGTAGATGAGAAAACAGTCTGAGAATTCTCATCAATTCCCTCCCACCTGATATAGATTGAATTCTGATGTTCATATAACCCCCCCCCAAATTCATACGCTGAATCACTAACTTTTTATATGACTATCTGGAGATATTCTTTAGAAGATAATTAAGGTTGAATAAAGTCACAAGTACAACACCCTCAGCTGATAGAACTGTAGCCGTATAAGGGGAACAGAGCAACTCTCACCATGTGAGGACACAGGTGGCCTCTGTAAGCCAGGAAGAGAGCCCTCCCTGAGCAGTTAGGCTCGCATCCTGATCCAGACTTGTGAAAAAACTGTTTCAGCTACACTGTCTGGTATTTTGTAATGTCAAAAATCTAAACAGCAAAATGACGTCATTTTTCTCTAAGTTACTCTTTAGCTTAAATAGAATTTCAACAAAAAATTACAATAGGTTTTTAATAGAACTCAAAGAGCTGACTACAAAAACATTCAAGTGCAAAGAGACAAAAAGAGCTAAGATATTCCTGAGAATAAAAAAAAGATGAGAAACTTGAACTACTAGATATCATGATCTAAGAAAAAAGTTATAATAATAAATGCAATACTGGCACAGGAAAATAGCTCAATAAACTGAAAGGAGTAAAGGAAATTTGATAAATACCAAAGTTGATACTGCTAGGAAAGGAAGATCCTGGCCACCTGCCCCCCACACATCATTCATTATATACAATGTGCAAGTACATATGAATTAAAAACTTAAGAATATCTTTTCATGACTTCACAGAAATCTGCACTTGCACACAGAAACAAAAAAGTTATAAAGAGTATTTATAGCAATATGTTGGAATTTACAGAATGCAGTGACTGAATTCCTGAGTCACTAAAAGTTTAGATGCGATGAGAAGAAAACTAGGGTTCTTAGACTGTAGGAAAAAGTACCTACAAGGAAAACATTTTGATGAGAACGGTGGAAATTATAATTTTGAACTCTTCATTCTTTTATATGCAATCATTTTATGTCCAATAAGTTCTTCATATCTACATTTAAGCAGCTTTATAAAACTTAAAACCTGATAAAAAAATTCAGACCTAAAATTTCTAATAACCTATCATTAATCTTCAAATTGCAATAAACAGCAGACAATATTCATTTGTTTGAAGCATAGACAACATAAAAAATCATTCAAATAAATAAAAGGACAAGAATTAACGCCATCCATGAGTCTAACACCCACGGATAACCACTGTTAAAATTACATGCACTCATTTCAAGCTCTTATCCTTTACATGTTTTAAAATTAGAATCTCTATGTAAATATAACTTAGTATTTTCATTGATTAGTCTTAGAATGAGCTCACATGATTAAGTCTTAGAAAAACATTTTAATAGCCATCTTACTCAATATTATATGTAGCATAACTGATAAAACTATCACCCTATTAAGTTGGGTATTTTGGTTGTTTCCATTTTCTCCCTCTAATAAATGGTATTATGATAACCATCCTTGTAAATAAGTCTTTGATATTAACCTGATTATTTATTTATAAATGAAGAGATCAAAGAGTATTTTCAGAGTTCTTTCCATAGGTTATCAAACTGATTTTCAGTTAGGTTATCTTAAGATTATGTTCAGAGAATAAGAAAATACATCACATCAGGACAAAAGCTGGGTCTACACCAGATTCTTGATAGCTACCTACCCATGTGACAAAATGAAACTTCTCTGAACCTCAATTTTTCATGATCAGTATTAACTACCATTAGGATGTGTGTCTAATCTTATTTAATCTCAAAGAAGTATCCTAAGAGCCAAGTAAAACATTTGAAAGAACTACAAACCAAAAAGCACTATATATAAGGTGATAATCATTTAGTAAATACTATAGAATAAGAACTTGTTTATTAGTTTATGTAAATATAAAATTCATTATCACCAGAAAAGCCTTAAATTGGGTATCACAGAAACTAAGTTTATATAGCTGATCTTATGCCTAAACATTAAAATTTATTAATAGCTGCATATTCTAGCCCATGTTTTTGCAGTCATTCATGGATATACTAAAAGAAGCAAAATAATGAATCACCCTATGCACATTCCAATTGCATTGAACAAGGCAACGTTTTGCTTTCTTTTTTCAGCTACCCTACTATAAACAAGTGTCCTTTTTGTGGTCTATTTAGGGATGTATTTTTGTTGGTGACTTTGCTACATTCCATGTGTAGTACAAAAGTGCAATCTAATGCCCCAAGCCAAGAAAGCTGTTATATGCTTTGTAGAGGAAACACACACACACACGCATGCACGCACGCACGCACGCACGCACGAACTGCTTTGATCAAGCTGGGTTATGGTACAGTGGATTGAGTTCAAGGTTAATGAACCAACAATATTAAATTTGGAAAATTTCCCTATTTATGCTAATAAAATTAAAAAATAGGCTTTCTGAATGTAATCATAGAATACAAGAATTACAAGTGAAGTTATAACTCTGTGTCTCAATCTCAAAAATAAGTTTTTTTCCCAAATAAAACCCAACTTAACAAAAATAATAGCTGAATAACCTGCAAGGCTGTGAAATGAGATTTAATCAAAATCACTCAGAACAGTTACAAAAGTCACTGAAAACTACATACCATTTAAAACTCACCTTATATAATTTTATAGTAGTGTTTTGAAAATGATTAACACTAATAAAACATGTTGTCTTTATTACAATTCAGACTATATAGAACTTTTTCCATGTAAAATTATAACAAACTTGCCTATTTCTTTGTTATACTCACATATGTACAATTTCAAGTAATATTACTTTTTCAAGTCAGTACACTGAAATAATTTGCTGAAGATAGCAAATATCTGACAGTACATCACACAGTATTCCATGCTTTTCATAAAGCTAAAAAGAAAATTAACTCTTATCTACTAGAGCAAAAGAAGTTACGATATTAAGAAAATATTTAGAGAAAAGGCTGACAGCAAAACATGCAATTCCCCCAGCTCAGTAGAAAGGCTTAGAATAAATGTCACAGAATCAGACAAACATTTCTATTCCACCTTAATCAGAGACTGTACGGCCTTGGGTAAATCATAAGAGCTCAACAGATTTTAAGCCTAACTTTTTTAGCTATAAAATGAAGATTACATTACTAATTTACAGAATGTGTAGTAAATGAGTACAAAATATTTTTTAAAATACCTTTATGTGGGAAGGAAAAAAAGTATCTTTTACACACTCAATTACGGTAGCTATTATTACTGATGCCATAAAAAGCACCTTTCAAAAGCAATCCATTAAATATGAAACATTAAAAACAGCCCATACATTCTTTATTTCTTTTTTTTCAGGAATCCTGATTTATTGCAGCAAACAATGAGTAGTCCAGCCTTAATGCTAATTATTAAACCTTTTTTAAAGAAAAATTGCTTTTGATTCTTGTTGCAAAGGATATCATTCCAAAACCAGAAGAACCACGTCACATACATCCAGAATTTGGTTGCCAAATATATTCCAAGAGGCAATGCACTATGCATTGAATGATCAAAAAAGGATCTGTAAAGCAAGGTTTTTAAAATATGAGCTCTATATTTCATTGTAAAATTAATATTTATATAAGTGAGAATTATATACATTCCACATAGCAAACAGTGGTTTAATTAACACTCAGAAGTTCAGAATGCTGAAACAGTAAGACTATCGTCGCAGTAAGAAATAATGAGTTCGCAGCTGAATGACTAAGGAAGATTTGAAGGGCTTTTTAATTCACTAAGAAATAAAATCATATTCCATGTACTTTTAACTTTAAGACTACTGAGTATTCCTATTTTTTTAAATCAGTAACTCACTTGAGAATGAGACATATAATCTTAACTTGAGCAATCAAGTTTTTCTCAATGCTTACCCATTCCTATCAAGTTTTTGGCACATCTTTTCAAATAGAATGAACTAATATAGTGGAACTAAAGGTCAGTATTTATAATACTTAGGATTAAAGAAAAATAAACATTTATAAATTTTATTAAATATAGGTAAGCACAATCATCCATTAGGCTAAATAGGTGAGGAATTCCTACTTCCAAGCCCTCCGAACTCCTAGAAACATTAAAGGAAATTCATTACCTAGAAGTAAATCTCTTCCTGAGAACAAACACATTAATGCATTACTCATCATTTTCTGTAAATTATTTTCAGAAATCTTTTTTGGAAATTTAGGTGAAAACAAGGTACTAAAAGTATTAAAATTTGGTTGGACATTCTGGTTGACACCTGACTGCTAGATGGGGCAACTTTGGGGAAAAGGAATTTTATAATAGGAAGAAAGAGAAAGACTATAGTAAAGAAAAAACGAGAACATTTTAAAACTGGGTCTACTTTATACTTAGACTTTACCTTGCTACTCAAATAAAACATCTTTCTTATAAACTGCCAAAGATCAAATACCATGTAATTCCTATCAAAAGGGAAGTTCAAGCACTATAATTATCTAGAAATAAAGAACATATGTATATACACTTAGAATTTAACAAATGCAAGTTCACTTTAACAGAAATTTTTTAAAACTGTATTTTAACCTGAAAAAATATATACTGGACTTTGTCACTCAATACACCTTTAGAACCATTTCAACAGCAACATTAAAAAATCTAAAAGATTTCATATAGAAATTTGCCAAAATTCTTAAATATTAAGGTAGAGCGTATTACATTAAAGGCAGTGTACAAAATATACAAAACAACCTTTTATAGAAGAATACAAATTATATTATTTCATATATAGTTAAAAGCAACACTTACTTTGAAAGAAACTGTACTGTAGCCCAAACACCACCATACATTAGCCCTTTAATGAGCCAAGAATCAATATTTAGGTCTGCTATAAATCCAACCAGCCAAATAACTAGAAAAGGAGTTCCCAGCATGACTTTCTGCCGAAATTCCTGTGCAGAAAATAAATTAATAAAGTTTTGCATATTTAAAGTAACCTTAGTGTGAACCACTGTTACCTCTGTGAAAATATATAATAGAGGCTCAAATTCATTAATTCAAATATGCCTGCTATGTGTAGATATTACCCAAAGTGCTGGTCTGTCTTTTGGTAAAAGACTTAAACAAATTAAAAGTAGTTGGTTAAAAGCACAAAATGAACAGGAGTGGTCCTGGATAATCAGATACAGAACACAGCAGCACATCAGCTAACATGTAAAAAGAGTATAAAACGGTTTGTAAGAAATACCACTCCATTTTAACAGGAGCACTGATAACCGGAGAGACAGGGATGACCAGTTGAGACTAATGGTCTAAGATCTATCTGACATAAGGAAACTTGGGGAGCTACAGCCTGGAGAAGACATTTCGAATGCATATTTAAACAGTATAGTAAAATCTTATAGTGAGTATAAAAAATAAAAACTTACAAATCTACAGGGTCTTAAGAGTCCACAAAATGAAGACTATGTGCCTTTGAACAGGTATCACACCAAGCTTGTACTGGCCTACTTGTTACAAAGTCCACACATCTAAATACAAAACCTATCTATTTCTTTGTAGTATCTATATTTTTGTCTTCAGAGCAACACAAAGTCTGTCTCTTCCACTTAACAGCCCTTCAGAAACTCAGAGACAGTTATCACAGTCTCTCAAAGTGAATAAGGTGAATTTAGGGAAGCAACTAAGGATAGGGTTGATTACCAAAAAAACCAATCATGTAGTCAGAGGTTGAGTTCAACTGTCAATTGTCAATGAGTTAATCACACCTATACAGTGAAGTCGCCACAAAAACCCAAAAGGAGGGACTCTGAAGCATTTCCAGGGTGTTGAACATGTAGCAATTTGGGAAGAATAGCGTGTACCTGGAGAAGGCATGGAAGCTTCGCACACCCTTTCCCCATACTTTACCCTATTTTTCTTTCCAATTGGCTGTCCCTAAATAATTTCCTTTGCAATCAGTGATCTCATGAGTAAACAGGTTTGCTGATTTTTCTAAGCACTCGAGCAAATTAATGAAACCTGAGGAGGTTTGATTCACCCTGATTCACAACCAATTGGTTAGAAACACAGCCTTCTGGAGTGGAGAGCAGTCCTCAGAGGCTGAGTCATTACTGTCGAATCTGGCGCTATCTCCAGAGTGTCAGAACTGACACTGAGATACCCTGCAGTATATGAAACTGTTGATGTGGGGAAACAATCTACACACTTAGATTCTAATTGATTCCAGGAACTCCAAAGAGCATACATGTCATGTAAAAAAGTATTAAGGTTATCTTAATTTGGTTTGTTTTTATCATCATTACTTTCCTTCCTGCTCAATGACCACATTTTTCCATTATTAAAAATGTACATCAACTCAAGAGTTTCGATTTACATAGAACTGTACATCCAGCATGAAAGTCAAGCATGTCTCTGTAGTTCTTCCCTTCTTAAAGCTGAGTAGTATTCTATTACAATATGTATCACAATTTGTTTATCCATTCCTCAACTAACTGGTTCCTATTGTTTCCAGTTTCTGATGATTATGAATGAACCCATTATAAATATATGCATGGGCTTTTTGTGAACCTAAGTTCATCCCACTAGAATAAATACCTATGTGTGGGCTTTATATGTCCAATAAAGAAATTTTTTTGACTGTCATTTAAACTACATATCATATTATAAGATGATGGTACACTGCTTTTAGTAGATATGAGAAATCTATTTTCCCTTGTATTTTACTATGGAATTTTCAAATACATAATACATTTAAATTCTGTAATCAATATCTGTACAAACAACATCTAAATTCAACTCACTATTTTTGCCCGTAAAATCACAGGCTCACATTGCCTATGGTACCACACGGACTCAAGCAATCCCCAGCCTCAACCTCCCAGGTAGCTAGGATTATAGGTGCACACCACCAAGCCCAACTATTTTTTTGGACTAGGTCTTGCTGTGTTGCCCCGAGCAGGACTCAAACCATGACCCCCCCAGACCCCACCATGACTCCATAAGCTGTCACTTACAGGCACGCGCCACGGTGCCTGGCTAGAAGTCAATATTTTTGATCAAAATTTTTTATTTTAAAATAATTAAAGCTTCACATGTAGCTGTAATAAATAATAAAGATACACCCAACACCCTTTATTCAGGTTCTCCCAAAGTTGCAAAATTGTAATTCAATATCCTACTCAGAATACTGACAATGACACATTAAGATATATA
>PVHY01002910.1:93622-117307 GCA_004024945.1 Uropsilus gracilis | reverse complement strand
TTTCCATGTCCTTGCAATTATAAATAGTGCTGCAATAAACATCTGAGCACAGGTGTCCCTTTGTATAAGTATTGAGGTCTCCTTTGGGTAGATTCCCAGAAGAGCGATTGCTGGGTCAAATGGCAGTTCCATTTTCATTAGCTTGAGGGTCTTCCACACAGCTTTCCATAGTGGTTGACCCAGTTTACATTCCCATCAGCAGTGTAAGAGTGTTCCTTTCTCTCCACATCCTCGCCAGCGCTTGTTGTTGCCCATTTTTTTGATGTGGGCTATTCTTACCTGGTGTGAGGTGGTATCTCATTGTGGTTTTGATTTGCATTTCCCTGATTACTGGTGACATTGAGCAATTTTTCACATGCCTGTTGGCCATTTATAGTTCCTCAAAAGAGTTCTTTTGAGAGCAGACTTTATTGTTCATAAGGTGATTATCTTCAGTAGCTCTGGGCAGCTTTTAAAAACTTGTGCTGAACAAGTGTGGATGTGGCGGAACACTGTTGATGGGAATATAGACTGGTCCAGCCCCTGTGGAAAGCAGTAAGGAGGTTTCTCAAATTACTGAATGCCATATGTTCCAGCAATTCCTCTCCTAGGTGTTTCCATCTGCAGAATGGAAAGCACTGAATGGAAGGGATATATGCACTTCTATAACCACTGTAACTCTATAATAGCAAAGTTATAAAAACAACTTAAGTACCCAATGACTGATGAGTGGATTACGATGTGGCATATGTACACAGTGGAATACTACACTATTTACTTACTAAGAAAGAGGAAATCTTGCCATTTGGAATAACCTGGGTGGGACTGGAGGGAATTAAGCTAAGTGAAATAAATCAGGAGAAAGACAAATACTTGGATGATTTCATCCATATGTGGAATGTAGAGAAACAAGTCAAGGGAACAGATAAAACCAAATGAAAACAAACCTTAAGAGTCTAACTGTAGAATTGAGGCTACCAGATGGAGAGGGTAGGATGGGAGCAAAATGTTGTGGGGACCCAATAGATTATGGTAGAGGACTACGGGTTCCTTGGTGTGGTGTGGTGGCATATATCTGAAGGGGTGTGATCCTGGGCTTCTGAATCATACCCAGTGTCACCAACAGTACCTCAGTGAAAAAAAAATAATTAAAAAAACCCCAACTTTTGCTGAATTCTCCTTTTGAAGTGACGGCATTCTGTGATACGTGACAAGGCTCCTTGCGATATGCACACCTAAAATAATTCTTGCTGAGAATTACTGTGTTCATCTGTGATTTTCTATCCTAACTGCAATGAAATTTGAAAAGTAGATTCTTTCTAAAAGAACTAATTGAAATTCTGACAAAGCATTTGACTAAGAAGGTTTGCATTTTTAGATAAAAATTTTTTCATTAGACTGAAAAAATTCTGAGAGAAATTTCACTCCTGGCATTCTCTCATTTACATTTTTATGTCTATTAATGCATATGGAGCATTTTGTGTGCAGGGAGACAAGAATTTTTTTAAGACTTGTGTTGGAACCGCAGTCATTTTCTAGGTGTTTTAATCAGGTGTCTTTGTAGGCGGCATGGGGCTGGGGTTCTTAGTCTTCTGAAATTGGGATTCGAACATTAGGCATATATGATGCTTACTGTAAGAAGTACTAATGGTTTATTATAGCTTTTGAGGTGAAATCAGTCATGCAATGGAGGTGACAGGAATATTCTGTTGCTAAAAATTTTGTAATTTCTCTTGAATCTGGTACACATATTTGGATTTTCATTATTTAAAACTTTTGAAATCTCTCCAGCAGATCTGAGCTGTGAGAAACCTTGTTCAAAATTGCTAGGTTTTAAAGTTCACAAGAAATGATGTTATCTAAGAAGAATATTTTAGCTAGTCCAATTGAAACTTTTTCTTATTGGAACCAAATCCACTTTGAATTTGGAGTAAGTAACAAACTTCTGGTGTCTAGGTTTACATGTACTTTTAACTAATGAAATACTCATTATGCGTTTAAAAGTTTAAAATTCATCATAAACCAAAGAGAGGGAATTAGAAAGGTCTTGGAGTCAAAGGAATTCTTGATTTGTGGAGACAGCTCATTTTAGCAGGTCAGATTCTACATGAGCCATGGAAGTGAGCTTTCAACTCAAAGATAATACTATCCTTACTGGCAGTTAGGGGGGGTGTAGGATGGTGGGAGAGCTTGAAAAGAGGACTTGATAGGATTGTAGTGTCAGAAATAGTAGGCAGAGACCCCCTTCCAGCTTCACACCCTTGTTGCCAGCCCCTTGGACAGCCCTGCCCAGGATCCTTAAGGAGCCTGCACCTCCCCCCTCATAGGTGAGCCGGGAACTTGCTGGCATGCTTGAGCCAGCTTGGAGACCCAGAAACAGGAGGCACCTTAAAAATCCTTTCTTCATCTCCTTAGTGTGTACAAAGGGAAAGAGACAGATAGGAATGGAGTTCCCTGCAGCCCTGCCATCCAGTACGGTAGACACCAGGCCAGGAGCCCACTCCGATGGAATTGAATCTAAATGGAGAACCCACTTCCTAAATCGCAGTACCTTTCAAGTGCTCAATAGCCACGTGGCTATTAGGTTGGATAGTACCAACTGGAAAACCTTTCCATGTTGGAAAGATTTCTGCATAAGCACGGTGCACTAGCCAGTCCTGACACTGGAGCGTGCTTGCTGGAAATTTCTACTGGACTATGTGGAACTAGACTTTTTCACCAAAACACTCTCCTCTTCATTATGAAACTCTTCATGGATTCCTAATAATTGTCCCCAACACTATCATATATTTCAATAAATTACTTAAGTTGGAAGCAATAGGTGAAGTGATTTTGTTATTGGTTATCCGTTTTTGGTTATCATAGGAAGGAGGTGTAGCCAGGAAACTCACGTGGGCTCATTTAGACAGCAATAGTTCTGCTTAACAAAACACTCTGTCCTCAGTGAGCAGCTAGCAGTACACTTAATTTCATTTTAAATAACAATAGCTTTTTAATAGCTTTTTTTTTAGCTGACCATGCCTTATGAACGTAATACACCATGATTTTGATAGATCTCAGTACTAACTGGATTTTTGTGATAGTTACAGTGAAATAGTGGAGAGTGAATCTTGGTTTTTATTCCTCATTTATTTATTCAACTCATCAACATCTCCGGAAGCCTCTTGAGTTGCAGGTTTTTGAAGATGTACTTGATTGTTTAATTCCAGCTGAGGCCTGTTAAATAAGGTCGTTCAGAAAGTCAGCTTACTAAAACTATTAATCAAATATCTGTTTTTAGGAAGCCTAACCTCATCACCCAATTTAAATTGGAGCTTTTTAGGTAATCCTTGTACTATTTTTAAAATAGCATACAACATTCCTTACACTTTTTTTTCTTGCACTAGTTTTAAATTATATTTATCACCTGTCTCATTTTTTATACTGATTGTTTATTGTATGTCTCTCACAAAGCTCTAAGCACCTTAGGGTTTGTTTGGCAGGAGAGTGGGTGTCTATTTCACTGGTACATACAAGTGTCTAGAATTCGCTTGTCACAGAGTCCTCAAGGAAGAGTTATGAATTGAATAGAATAGGTGAATCTGAGCACAAGGAGGGTGTGATCACTCCTTTAAAGTTACTGTGAAATTGCCCAGTGACTTACATATATTAAAGCCAGTAGTCAGTTCTCAGTCCCCATCTACTTATATTGGTAACATTTTAAAAGGACAGGTTTCTTTTTAAATAATATATATATATAATATATATATATGTTTCACATCATTGTGATCCTTGGGGGTCACCCACCACCTCCCCTCCCTGGCTGCTCCAGCTGGTCCCCTCCCCTAGTTGTTTACTTTAGTTTGGTTGTCCATATATCAGTGAAACTGTTTGATTTCTGTCTTTTTCCTTCTGACTTGTTTCTGCCAATATGATTTCTTCTAGGTACATCCATGTTACCAAAAAAATCATCAAATTTGTCATTTTTAATTGATGTGTAATATTTCATTGTATGTATATACCACATCTTTTTCATTCAGTCCTCTGTCTTGGGGCATTTGGGTTGTTTCCATGTCTAAAAGGACAGGTTTCTTAGAAAAAGAGAGGTACTTACATAGTCATAGGCGGAGGAGAGTTGCATTTTAAGTTGATAATAGCATTCAATACAATGATGTTGAGCATTTTTTTCATGTGCCTGTTGGTCATTTGTATTTCTTTTTTCAGGAGAAGTGTTTTTTTAGTTCTCCCCATTTTTTTGACTGGGCTTCTTGTTTTGCTTTTGCTTAGTTGTGTGAGTTCCTTGTGGATCTTTGTTATTAAATTCTTATCATTTTTGTGGAGGGTAAAAGTTTTTTCCCATTCAGTTGGGTTTCTTCTTGTTTTGTCTGTTGTCCCTTTTGCTGTACAGAAGCTTTTTAGTTTGGTATAGTCCCAGCTGTTTGTTTTCCTTTATTGTTTTTTGCCATCTGTAGATGTGTCCAGAAGGAGATTTCTGAAGTATAATTCATGGAGGGTCAGGGAAATGCAAATCAAAACCACAATGAGATGCCACCTTACATCTTACATTCTTACTGAAGAATGGCCCACATCAAAAATACAGGCAAGAACAAGTGCTGATGTGGATGCGGAGAGAAAGGAACACTCTTAACCTGCTGGTAGGAATGCGAACTGGTCCGGCCACTATGGAAGGCAGTATGGAGGACCCTCAGATTAATGAAAATGGAACTGTCATTCAACCCAGCAATCACTCTTCTGGGAATCTACCCAAAAGAGACCTCAATGTGGGTACAAAGGGACACCTGTGCTCAGATGTTTATTGTAGTACTATTTATAGTTGCAAGGACATGGAAACAACCCGAATGCCCCAAAACGGATGAATGGATGAAAAAGATGTGGTACACAACACACACACACACACATATGTATATACATAGTCCATTGTATGTATGTATGTATATATATATATGTAATGGAATATGATTCAATTGAAAATGATGAGTTGGATGACTTGAGCTAGAAGAAATCATATTAGAAGAAACAAGTCAGAAAGAAAAAGACAGAAACCAAAGGGTTTCACTAATATATGGGACATAGGAAAAATAAAAGGCCAGGAGGAAAAGTCAAAACAAGCTAACAACCAAACCAAAGTACACAACTTGGTGAGGGGGGGAGGTGGGATGAGGGGGAGCTGTCAGGGAGAGGAGGTGGTGGATGAACCCTAGGGAATACAAAGATGTGAAATATATAGCTATATAAATTATTTTAAAAAAATAACATTCAATACAGCGATTAGTCCCTCTTCCAGGATACCAGGCTCTGTTTTTATCTCCTACCTTACTGATCAGCTCCTTCGTACTCCCTTATTCGCTGTTCTTCAGCTCTCCCAGTCTCTTAACAACAGAGTGCTCCAGCGCTCAGTCTTTGACCTTCTCTATCCTCCTATCTTGTTCTCATCCTGTCTTATGGCTTTAAACACTAAATGTATTTATTTGAAATAATGTTGGGTTATAGCATTATATATGTTTCAGATGTTCATTGTTGGGAATTAACATGTGTAGACACTATATGAATATCTTCTAAAATCTAACAGAGCCTTCATTTTCATTGTTTCTCCTTTTTTCCTATTTATATAACCTCTCCCCCCTCCCATTGTGTATCAACTATTGGTCTGATAATACAAAAGTTAATTTTTTTATTGTGTTTATCTGTGTATTTTCTCTGTGTCTCACATGTGAGTGAACTCATGCTGTGCTTGTCTTTCTCTGTCTGGCTTATTTTACTAAGCCTAATTCCCTGTGGGTTCACACATGTTACAAATGGCAGTAGTTCATCTTTTTCAAAATAGCTGAATCATAGTCTTGCATGTTTATGTACTACATGTATCTTCGCATTTTTATTCACACATTATGTACAAGAGTTCCTTTTCCTCCACACACACTCAACCTGACACTTGTGTATGGTCTTTTTGGCATGGGCCATTCTCTCTGGACTGAGGTGCTAGCTCACTGTGGCTTTGACTTACATTTCCCTGAGGGTTGGTGGTAATGAGCAGTTCTTTCCCTTGTGCCTTGTCATTTTTGGAGAAGTGTCTATTTAGCTCTTCTGCCCATCTTTTGATTGAGATAGTTGTTTTCTTTTAGTTAAATTGTTTGAATTCTTTATATATTTTGGATAATAACCCCTTGTCAGATATATGATGTACAGACTTTTCCTCTTTCCCAGTAGTATCTTTTCATTGAGTGATCCTTTCTTTTATTGTGTAGCAGCTTTTCTATCTGGTGCAATCCCATTTGTTTATTTTGCTTTTGTTTCCCTTCCCATTGCAGCTGAGTCTCTAAGATATCCCTGAAGCCAATATCATGGAATGTTTTACTATATTTTCTTCTATGTATTTGTGGTTTCAGATCTTACATTTGAGTCTTAATCCATTTTGAGTTACTTTTTGTTGGTGGCATGAGAGAGTGGTCTAGTTTTATTCTTTTGCGTGTGGCTGTTTCCCTGACTCTGGTCTTATCCATGGAATGGAAAGGCGTATGTTAAAAATGATTAGTCAGGAAGATAGAAGGAGTCTGGCTTCCTGAGGACCACAGCTACCTGTGACAGATGCCAGCAGGAGCTGGTATTTTAGTCCTGAGGTGCCTATAATGCTTACTATAAAGTGAGTTAAGTAAACTTCTGTGCTGCTTATTTTCCTTTTGCAGCCTTCTCTCCAAGATCCATTTCTCCACACTCTTTTATGATCTGTGCTACTGGAGGACCCTTTACTCTCTGGTTTCCACTTGGGTTTAGCCAATGATGTACTTGGCAGGGAATCAGTGTGGAAGACAAGAATGATTGTTTTTTTACCAATGAATGGTTGAAAAAAGTGTGGTACATGTACACGATGGAATACTATGTATCAATCAAGGAGGACAAATTACATAATTTGCAGCAACATGAATGGAACTAGAAAGACTCATATTACCAGAAATATGCCAAAAAGAAAAAGAGAAATACAGGATGGTCTCACATATATGATGGATATAGGGAAAAACAAACCAACAAAAAAAGAAAAATTAGAAACAACAACAGGGCTGAACAATGAAGCAAGAGGAGGAGGAGGGGAAAGAAGGCAGGGGAGGTGAAGGGCACAAAAGAACAGGATGTTGACACGTGTTAGGGAACTGGGAAAACCCCAGGGTACACAATAATGTAATATATACACACACACACACACACACAAAATTCAAAAACTTAAATTAAAAAAAATCAGCCATCACAGAGATAGTTGACATTCTCTGTGGACATCTCTTCTATCCTATTCCCCATTATACATTCCCAGAAATAATGATCAGTACACTGGATTTGATGTTTATCATTCCTGTGGTATTTGAAACTTTAAATCACACATATGTGTAAATAATATATTATTTTGCATGGTTTATAATTTTGTAATTATGGTATTGTATTATGTACACCTGTCTTTAGCTTATTTTCTTCCCACTGGGAAGAAAAAAAAAAAAGAATGTTTTTTTAGCTTCTCTCCCTGCCTGCCTTGTCCGGATTCTAGCAGAGGCCTATTTCCCAGTGGTCTTAATTCCTGCCTGCCAATGCTTCTCCCTGGTTTCAGCTGTTGGTGGGCTCTGGTTACAGTACCTTCCACTATCCCTTCTACTCAATTGTGGTGTTAACTCCCCACTGTTTCTAATCCCAGGGCACTTCACCTGCTCTCATGGGCTTCCTTCACTCTTTCACACCTCTATTATAGTGACTTCCTTAAATTTTGCTTCATTTTGGCCTGTTTGAATGTGCCATCTGTTTCATGCTGGGATCTCTGACTGATAGTTTCATATTTAGGTTCCCTGCTTTGAGTAGCTAAATTTTATTCAGACTAAAACCACCTGAGAGGTCATGTTGTTTGAAAAATATTAATGTATATTTTGACCCAGAGTCACAAATAATTGACCACAAATAATTGACTGAGTTGACCAAAATAATTACATTGTTAATTTGATCTTTGCTTTGATTTTTCTTTGTAAAATAAATTGTTTCATTTGAATTTTTGTCTGAATTCTACCATTTTAGGTCGCTCACTAATTCTTTTCCCCTAACCTCAACCATATATAGGCTGCTAGACCCATGACTGCCCTGCTTTCTTGTTATTAGTCTTTTACCTGATCTCCCTTTACCAGTCCATCAGTCAAGATGGCTTACTGACCTTCTCTTGATCACCAGTCCTGATTTAGGTACTGGGGTCCAACGGTGAGCAAGACAGATGGACCCATCTGTCACAGAGTTACCCATCTGTCAGAGAAGCCAGACGTGAGACAGACTTTTACTCATGTGAGCCACCCTACATGGGGTAAGAATTGACCTTGCAGGGACACATGAGAGATGATGCAGACTGAGGCATATCGAGAGGGGAGTGGAAATGACATTTAGTCAAAGACATAAGAAAAGACTGAGTATAGCCTTGGTAAAGCAAAGATGGAGAAGGGGTTGAGATGACCTTTCATGCTAGGGGATGAGGAAGAGTGAGCATGTATGTTCCTGAAATTGAGAGAAGTGATATAGCTAGAGAAAAAAAGTACTAGGGATAAGATGGAAGCGTGTATTTTGGTGAGTTACTAGATGATGATATTTTGGATGAAACGGCAAGTTTAGGTATTTAAAGAAAAGATTTCTGTTCGCTGTGATCAATGGTGAATATAGAAGATGAAGTAGCAGGTAAGGGATGCTGTTGACCATGTAGTGAGCATGGAAGTAGGGGGAATGTATATTTAGGGTACAAAATCAATAGGGCATGATGATGAATTAGGTTTGGTGGGAAAAGACATAACTATTAGGTTTTAGTTTTCTTTCTCCGTTATACAATTAACCAAGTGCCAGGTATTCCAGTCCAGCCTTGATTTCATGACTGAGTCTTTTAATTCAAGTCTTGCCAGTACTCTCCTATTCCTTGTAGCCTCTTTGGTGAACTAACCCCACTGTGCATTCTCTGTGTCTTGCGTGGGCAGCTGCTGGAGAAACCCCAAGCCTGTGCATTTTGGGGACATCTCACTTTCCTGGTCTCCATTCTGTCTCCCTAGGTTGACAATCTTATGCTGTTTTTATGCATTTCCTTCCTCTGTTATTCATAGTAGGTCTTATTTTTTTAAAAAAATCTCCTCTTTATTCTCTTTGAACCTATCCCAACCATGCTTCCCTAACTCCCTTCACAGATGTCAACCCTGACTTCTATTTCACATTGAAATTAAAATCAACTAACGAAAACTCCTTTAACTCCTTGTCAACAAATTACCAAACTTCACAGTATCTGTGATAGGACAGTATCTGTCCTTTCTTTCCTCTTAATTGCTAATACCTTCTGTCCAGTTCCTTCCTTTGTCAGAGAATCTGATGAGACCTGATTCTTCCACATCTGTCTGTTGACACCTTGGAGCTGGGCTTATACATTAATTTGTTTACCCTGTGAAAGAACTGGAAAACAGGAAGCATGACCCTCTTCTCAAACTCACTAACTCAAACTCCTTGAGATAAATACTGCATAGCCACTGAAGAGAGGACTGAGACAAGTCCTAGAGAAGATAGCCCCAGGGAAAATGCAATACTTCCTACTCAGTTCTGAAAGAAAACACTTCCCACAGTACACATGTAACCACTGTTTTCTCTTTCCCAGTAGTGACACCTAGTCTTCATGTCATGATTTTCTTTGAATTGAAATGAACGTTATACATGTTTCTCAGTCATATCTCATTACACAGCACAGTTTAGAAACTCTTCTACCACTGACTTTATCAGGAATTGAATTGGCAAAAATCATATCCACCTGTTTGTGGTTGTACAATTTATTTTATTATGTTAACCCAGGATAATTTCATTCATGCAAATTGTGTTTAGCTGAAACAGCCCGGGATTACTCAGAACCTGTGATGAAAACATCCACAGATGTAAAAATTGGATGTTTTAGCAATTTCAAAACCCAAATGACCATTTGGATCATTTAATAATTTATTTTTACTTTAGTGAAAACAGTAGAACTTAAGAGAGGTGTTTTCTTAAGATTATTTCAAAAACTTATGTGTGCAAATATGTAGCTCTTCAAGACTTGCAGTTTTCATCGAACACCAAGGTGTATCTCCCTGTAGTATATAATAAAAGCCAGGATGATTTACACTGAGTGTTTTATATGGTTAAATTTAAATCTTAAAACATTTTTCTCTGGGGTTTACATATACCTGCAGTTACCAGTCTTTCTCTTCCTCCTATTTCACAGCTTAATTCAAAGAATTGTCTGATTTGGCTGTCTTTATCACTCACCTAGATCAACCTTTTTTCCACCTTTATCACTCCAGGAGAAAATTGTTCTAATCAAGAAAGCCAATATCCCATTATTACTAAATACAATAAATGCTTTCTTTCCTTAGCTTAACTTTTCAGCAGCATTTGAGGAGGCTGCCCACTCCCTTTTTCTGGAAAGACTTTCTTCCCTTGGTTTCCATGACAATGCACACTTCTTATTTTATTTCTACTTCTGATGCTTTGTAGTCTTTCTTTACCCATCTCTTAAGTCTTACTACACACCCTCTCTTGGAGAGGAGAGAGGAATCACACAGCAGTCTGACAATGCTCTACAAAGATGTTCTCACCCACCAATGTTTCCTTTATTATTCTAATTTTCTCAAATGCAGGCTAAAGGTGATGGACAGATTACTAAAGGTGGTTCAGCTCTGCCTCCTAAGAAAGTTCTTCGAAGATAGTCCAGTTCCACCATTCAAATGGGGAGGTGCTTTGTTACTTTATTTATATTGGAATTTTAATTGGAATTGAGGCAACAGGCAAAAAAAAATGTCATTTACCACCTTGTTAGACATATTTATCTTTAAAATAATGTTCTCATTTGAAGTCTTGCTTTTTACTGCAAACTGTTCTTTGATCTAAACTTTAAATGCATCTCTTTACCCCATTTGACAAGTTAGACAGCTTGTTGAAACAATATTTTCATTCATGTCTTAGTTTTTACATTCTTCTTGATGGACATGGAAATATGCCTTTGATGGAGTGTGTTATTAAGTGAGAAATGAGAATTAGATATTTCCCAGAGTCAGTATGAGTTAAGAAACAGATCAGGGTCAATTCACTTCTTTCTATTTCTGAAACAGTTGTTAGACAGGTGTTCAGGATAGTGTTTACAGACATTGAGAATATTTGCTTCAACATGATATTTGACAAAGACTTTCATGAGACTCTTGTGAACATAACAAAAAAAACCCCTGCATGTTATAGATGGAAATGACATAGTGACTGAAAACATTCCATTCCACATAGATCAGGATGTGGTAGAAATACAAGCTCTAGAAATCTATTTTCCACTATATTCCCCTTAAAATACCCAGCTAAATAAAATTTAAAAAAATTTAGATAAACCATCAGATCCTCCATTTCAGTAACCCCTTTCCCAGCACTCAGTAATCAAAGCTGCTAGTGAGGAGGCAGTGTCCATATGGAACTTTCCATCACTGCACGAAGGTGTAGTGTTCTAAAAGCACCAGGCACATCTTTCTAGAGGACACTAGTCAACCTCACCAAGGACATGGTTTAGTAATAAATGGGTAGCACATTTGTGATTGACATAAATCACTGTCAGAATAGGGAGTCTTACCATCTAGAGAAACAGAACACCATCTCTTACAAAGGGTGCTGAAAGACCTGGGTGATTAGGAGAGATGGCACCATCTCTAGGCTAAACACCAAGGTTATCATGTGGAAAAATTAAATGCTCTGTGGCCCAAGAGGAAGACCAGGGACATAACAGGAAACAAGGATTATTATGGTAGGCATCCCCAACAATTTAGAGGGGTTCTTGAGTCAGATAGTGATGAAAGCCTGTGTTCCTCGTGTGACCCTGGCAGATTACTGGATCCCTCTAAGCCTCATTTTCTTTATCTGTAGAGCAGGATTACTATGTTCCTCACAGCATCACTAAAGTGAGTAAACAACACATACAAAAATGGAGTTTCCAATGAGCATTATGTTGTAACCTGGCTTGAATGAGCTACTTGGAGTAGATAAGTTGCCAACACTAAAGCTGTTTAATATGTTGACATTTTGGCAGGGAGCAGATAGGGCACAGGAGCTTTAAGAGGTCAAATTAGAGTTTTAAACTTCCTTCCCATATAAGCCCTATGTTATTTTACTGTGTTTCATTTCACATTTATTTCTGCCAAGGCTGTCTCTGAGCCTTGAGCATTTTTGATGTGGTCAGGAGACAGTTAATGGTATTTTGTTGACTTTGAGGGGTAGAGTAGGGAAAAATGGAGTAAACTGGAGGGAAGGAGGGGGAAGGAGAATTGGAGGACCTGAGGTTTATGGGGGGTTCTAAGAGATGTCCATGGTGGTATGTACCTGTTCCTCCATCACCTCATCTGATGGCTAAATTGGTGGCAACTGATGGTAACCTGAAGCACCCCCTCCCCACTCTGAACTCAAAGGTGAGAGAGTGGGCCTGTAAGAATGGTCTATCAGGTCAGCAACTGAATAATTGGATGAAAACATGTTTTCAAAACTACTTTGCTTACAGTCTTGCAAAAAGATGGAAGTAGGGATAAATGGGAAACATGATTGAATATTTATGACTGAAAAGAGAAGATAAAAAAATTCTCAGCAAATAATACGTATTGTCCACTGAACTGTATTCAAAAGTAAAATTATAGTAAAATACCAAAAAATTTAGCAGTGTATGTGGCAGGCAGGAAAGGTAGGCAGGGAGGTTAGGAAGCAGGCAGGCAACTGAGCCTCCCACACTCTCTCCCCTCACCACAATCTTTATGTTTTCTCTGGGTCCACTCTCTCTTCTCTTGTTGCACAGCTCACAGTGTTGTTGGTAGTTGTCAAGCTGCTTTTGCTTCTCCTGCCACTTCTATCCCTGCTTCTAGGCTCAGTGTGCCTACTTACACATGTGCACGTTCAGGCTCTCTGGACCCAGGGATCCACAATTATGGTGTGTGTGCCCGTGCCCAAGCTCCCTCGCGCCTTCTCCATTAACCTCAAACCACATTTGATAGCCACAGAGTCTAATGGCATAAAAGCCTGATTAACTCACCCTACACAGGAGCTCACCTAGAACCCTCACAGTAGTACCTTAAGAAATTTTACTTTCGTTTGTAAGGGTAGCAGTCTGTCTTAAGACTATGACTCCAGCATGACAGCTCTTATTTGTTTCCTATGATTTGTGCTTACCTGGTTTCCTCTGAGAGAGGGAGACACACTGGATGGCTCATTAGACTATGCACAATATCTCTGTGTTTGGTGGCTGAAGCCCCAGAGTCCATCAGTAGGGAAGGGCCTCGTTGGAGTGTTTGCATTCTGCTGCCCAGTGTGACTAAATCACTGCAAATGTCTGTTGGCTTTTTTTACTTCATAGGGTGTTAAGTTACTAACTTATGTAAGGATGTCTGTGCATAATTAAAATAAGATTTTCTGGTGTCATTAGCTATTAAAATCATTGAAAAATGTGCTTTATTATTCACTGCCAGAAATGTACTACTGGCACATGAGATGAGTTTGTAAATACTGGGGAAGGATGTGATACTTTGAGTGCTGATCTGGCAAGACTAAGAGGCACATAAAGCAGACACTTACAGCATCCACAAAGCATCTCTCCTGAGAACAAAATTCCAAATATTTGTGAATTGGTGACTCAAACAAACAAACAAACAAACAAACAAAAACATAAAAAATGTCATCATGGCTTCTTACTCTGAGGTTGGTGGTGGTGTTGATAGAACTCAAAGAAATGTGGAAAATCCTCAAATTCCCTTCTTTGAGACACGCTGTCTGTGGAATAAATTGTGGCTGGGTGTCTTGAGTGCATTTTGTCAAATGGTAATACAGAGAGAGATTCATCACCTTTCTATTGTTTTTCGGGAGTAGGTCAGTCATACTCCTCTCTACCTCCTCACCCAGTGTCTGCTACAGGGTGAATACTTACTGTTTTCTGTGTTCAACTCTGCTTTGCTGACTTGCCCACTTGTCACTTAGTGGAATACAGTCTGGATCCCAGCTGTCATTTGGTTGCATTTGTTCGAACAGAATAAATTCCTTGAGACTTTTCCAGCCTAACCGTGGTAAACAATCACTAGAGTTGGCAGAAGGAGACCTACTTAGTCGCCGCACAAAGGTGGTTTTCAGTGCCATTGCTGGGTGACCAGGAGGCCGGGTTTGGACCAGCCGCCTGTCATATCTCCAGTGTTTCAGTAGGTGGCGCTCCGGTTCTCTCTGTGCTGAAGCTGGCGACCGCACAGAGGCTGAGGTTTGGACAGGCAGGAACGCATGCCGTCAATTCAAAGCCGCTTTTTTGGGCAAGCTGCAGCAAAAACCCATTATCAGTGTGGTGGCAGCTGCTGTGGTGTGTCAGCTTGCAGGCAGTTGCAGTACAGGCCTTGGGAATCCGACTGTGAGACTGGAAATGTCAAGAAGCAAAGCCACTGGACTAAAATAAGCAGGTTAGGAGTTAATCTGGTTCCTTGCAAACATGTCCAGGAATCCTTTGGAGGCTGAGATCAGACCCCAGGCAGGCACTTCCCTCCTGGAACTCTGCTCTAGGAAATCTCATTAGAGCGGGCAACTCTCTAAAGTTACATCTTGGAACCAATTTAGTGAAAATCTAGTTAGTATATTTCGAACTGGTGACAGAATTATTAAAAATAAACCTCATCAATTTTGCTGACTTCTTCTGGTCAATATTGATTTCTAACGTTCTGTTTATTGCTGGTTTAAGAGCACTGGCCCTTGTTAGACAATGCATTTGAAAAAAAAATGTATCGGGATTACCTTCTATTTCCTAATAGTGGACTCTTAACCAGTACTATGGACTGAATCAGCTCCTGGTTCTGTAAAATCCATGTGTTGAAATTCTAATCTCTAACTTGATGGCATGGTGAGGTGGGGACTTTGAGAAGGGATTCGGTCCTGAGATAATTGAAGATTCCTGATGACTGGGACCGATGCCCACATTGATGACTTTCTTGCCATTTTAGGCAGTTGAGGATAGAGTGAGAAGTTGGCCTGCTAGGAACCAAGAATAAATAGACTCTCCGAGTCTGAATCTGTGTTGGTCTTGGGCTTTCCAACCTCCAAAACTATAAGAAATTAATGTCTATTGTTCATAATCTCTCCAGTCTATGTTTTCGGAAAGCAGTCCCAATGGACTAAGAGAGCCAACAAAATGCCCACTTTTCTATATAATTCAAACTAATAAATTGTTATACAAAACTAAAGGAAGCTTTAGGTTAGTGGGTTTTTTTTTTTTTTAAAGCATTTAGTTTATGAGATGAATGTCTCCTTCTTAGCAAATCTTTGCTCTCCTTCAGAAGAGATGAGGAGATGAGATTCTTTAAAATGTAGGTGGTTGCGGGGAGCAGCTCTGCTGAGACGAATATATTCATGTCTGACAAATGCTAGCATACATTGGCCATCATTCTTTTTATAGGATGAGTAGTTTTAATTTATCACAGAATACTTTCCTGCTGGGCTAGTTGTAATCCCAGACTCTGGCACAAGGGATAAAACTTGTTTACCCAGTTTCTACCATGACTGAGATTTGTTTTCATTATATTAGATATAAACAAAAGTCAAAATGTATAAAACAATGATATAGATTCCTGATAGTTGGTTCTTAAAAGAACAGACACTTAAATGAGCCAAAAATAATAGGTAATCTTTTAATTTTGGAGCTCAAAAGAAATCTCAGATGATGAAGTTTGTGTTCACAATACAAACTGGGTGGAATCACCCAGTTACAGAACAACCTTCCATTCAAGAATGACTAGAAAAACTAGAGAAAGTATATAGAATATCTGCTTGAAGACATTGAAGAGCTTCCCAAGCGGGAAAAACTTGAAGGACCAAGGTTCTCAATAAAAGGAAAAAAAAAATTGCAGAGAAGTGAAATGGTGGCAGATTAGTTACAAATAAGGCAGTTACAAATAATCAAACTATGACTTACAAACTTATAAATGAAGTAAAGCTTCTTGTAGTCTTATGGCCTTCAGGAACAAAACCTAGAGTTCAGAGATAGGCTGTGATATAAGGTCCTGGGCAATATTCCAGGCTTTTAGTTGGAACTCTCAAATGATTACACCTTAGGAAAGTGATGGCTCTTTAAAAGGTAGAAGCCCAATTTGAAATTACCTCAATTTATGATTGAGTCATAATCTGCTCCAGCTCACACACCCATTGGAAGTCAAAATAAACATTCTCCAGAGCTTAAATTATCTAAATTTTTTATAGCTAATGCTCTGCCTTCAAAATAAAGGTAACTACTGTGCCTAAAGGAAAATTTTTTGAAACCAAGGAGGGAAAAAATCCTTAAGAGACTGAAAGTCAGCAATTGTCAAGAATTCATGTTAAAATAATTGTGATAAGTATGTTTAAGAATTTAAATAGTGAGATAGGGAATTGCATTGGGAACTAGACATGGAAACTCTACAAATTAAATGTAACTTGAACGTTAATAACTTTAAGTTAAACTCAACAAATTGGTTTAACAATGCCTTAGATATAGTTAAAGAGAGAGTTAATAAACTGGAAGATGAATCAGAGAAAGGTAGAAAGGGATTCGATAAAGCTAAAATATTCTAAGGCCTTGTCAGGGAGTGTTAAAGGTAACACTGTTCATTAGACTAAGTAAATCAAAGGTAACTGCTGAAATCTCCCCCAAAAAGTGTAATAAAAGATAAAATCAAAAATGAGAGAATAAGATTAAAAGAACTATAAAAATTCATAGTCACAAAGAAGATAAAGAAAGAGGGGGACAAAGAAATGCAAGACACAAGGGACAAATGAGTTGCAGTTGCATGTCAATAATACATAATTCCAATTAAAAGAATATTATCAATCAGACTAAAAGCTAAAATAAAACAAACCAAACTCTGTGCTACACAGAATACATGCTACATAGGAGATTTCAGCATTGCTATATAGGAAGAAAGAAAGAGAGAAAAAAGAAAGAAAAGGTAAGAAGGAAAGAAATCAATAAAGACAAAGACTGGGTTGTGATCACTTTTATTACTATTTTGAAATTTTCTAGAAGTAATACCCTCTATCCCTCATCCCCTGTGCCTGGGTAGACTGTTCCCTACTTTGAGTATTTATTTTGTCTTTCCTTTTGGCTTTGTATGGTTTCTGTTTGTCTGCCCACCAATATTTCATTGTATTAATTGTGATTGTATTTCTTACTCTGTTCTTATCTTAATTTTATTTACTCTTGGTTATTTTGTTCCCTTTAACTTTTGAAGAACTTCAGTTGACTTGGATGGCAGGTAATTCATTTGTTATAAAGCCCTAAAACACGCCTTCCTTTGAATATTGCCTTAAATTACTCCCAGACTGAATTGAATGTGGCTTCTGGATCAGGTTTCTAATAATGGGCAAGGGAGTAGCCAGATGGTCTGGTTATTGCAGCACAGCTAGTCAATACTAGATATTTTGGGGGAGATGAATTATATTACAGCAAAAAATTTCCTTGTGAGTCATGAACTTGACTGATTGGCTGGAACCATCTGTAGTCAACTTGGGTTTGCTACCTTGTGACTCACTGCTTAAAGCACTGGAAATTTCTTTTAGTTCAGAGAACTATTTCTTGATATTCAGGAATTTAGTTTCAATTGAATGGTAGTTTCTCAGAGAAAGAGGAGATACTAATCCTGCCCCCAGGATGCCACCTTTGTTAAAAATAGTGACTGTGCCTACATGCACACTAAGCCTAGAGTCAAATTTGCTATTACTTGTGTTTCCTGCTCAAGTTGTGGTTGGTTTTTGTGAAGAGAAGCTTGAGAATTTCTCAAGACATATCCTCCACCTCACATGAGGAATGGGGTTGAGTCATGGTGGCTGCCACCTTGGATTTGTATGTGTGTGAAATAATTTCATGAAAAACTCCCATCCCTCCTGCAGCCTCACCCACCTGCTTCTTTGTTCAGAAGGCAGATTGTCAGGTCCTGTGAGCAAAAGAGGATTAGTTGTGTAAACACATCTGCAGCAAGACATGATTCCACACGACTCAAATCACAACTGTGGTGTTGCTGCTTCCCTCTTCCAGCCCTGTCATGCTCACGCTGTAGATTCGCACACAACCACTCAGACTTGCACAGTCAGTTTATTCTGCAGAAGTACCATCATGCACAATTACAAACATTCACTCACAAGTCCTTGCCTACACGTGGATGCGGAGAGAAAGGAACACTCTTACACTGCTGGTGGGAATGTAAACTGGTCCAGTCACTATGGAAAGCTGTGTGGAGGACCCTCAAACTAGTGAAAATGGAACAACCATTTGACCCAGCAATTGCTCTTCTGGGAATCTACCCAAAAGAGACCTCAATGTGGGTACAAAGGGACACCTGTACTTGGATGTTTACTGCAGCACAATTTATAATTGCAAGGACATGGAAACAACCCAAATGTCCCAAAACAGATGAATGGATGAAAAAGATGTGGTGTATATACACAATGGAATATTACTCATCAATTAAAAATGACAAATTTGATGATTTTATGGTAACATGGATGTACCTAGAAGAAATCATTGGCAGAATCAAGTCAGAAAGAAAAAGACAGAAACCAAATGGTTTCACTAATATATAGACAACCAATCGAATGTACACAATTGGGGGAGGGGACCAGCTTGAGTATCCAGGGAGGGGAGGTGGTGGGTGACCCCCAGGGATCACAATTATGTGAAATATATATACATAAAAATAAATTATTTACATAATTAAAACAATTCCTGGCCTACATGATGCTCACAGAAACCATATCTAGGACAACTTAGCATATATTACATACAAATACATGTATGCATTCACATACAACCACACATACACAAAAGTCACACACATATTCCATAACCTCTTTCCCTATTAGGACACAAAATCTCCACTAGGAGAACTGAGTATCATTTGTCATCAAAAGGTTGGTAGGGGCTCCTTCCCACTCTTTGACTGCTGAATGTTAATGGAGTGAGGGGGACCACTTAGCATCTTTTGTAGTCCTTTTCCTGCTTACTGAGCCCCCAGTGCAGGTGGTGAGAGGCGTTCTCAGACCTGATTTGGGTGACTTGGTGCTCTGATCCTGAGCACATGGAGTCAAGGTGTGGGTGGACCTGAAATCTTTTTTTAACCTACAACTTCTGTCCAGAAGCAAGCACAAAACATCCCACTAGAAGGTCTTCAATAGTTGTTGGATAAATCCAAGAGTTTGTGATTTCCCTTTCAATCTTTCCTTGATCTAACTTTTACAAAGGAAATTAATTTGTTAATCAAATAGACTTGTCCGTTTCCCTTGCCTCACTATCATAGAGTATCCAAGATCAAATGCAGTTTTCTTAGAATAAATTCCTCCCTGGAGAGTGGAAAACCCTATGTTACTTTGTAAGTTTCTTGAGGATCTGATCAGAGACACTGAAACCCTCAGTTATCTAGTCCAAGGTTTTATTTTATGCATGAGTGACCTGAAGCTCTGTCAAATTAAGTAATTTCTCTAAATCCCCCCACAGCACAGGGTCTAGGGATTCAGCCTGATTTCCAAACTCGTGATGTCCTTCACTGTCTATCTCCCCCCATTCCCCCTTCTCCTTCACTGTCTATCTTGAGTCACTTGAGTGATTTTCTATCAAGGAGTAACTCCTTTATATCAAGGAGCTATATATATATAAATATATATATATCAATGGTTTTATATATACATCAATAGTTTTATATATACATTATATAGATACTATGTATTCTAGATAATATGTATTATATAATATATAGTATATAATATATAGCATAATATATATTAAGGAGTTACTCCTTGATAAGAATGTTAAGAAAACAAATGAATTGGACATGGATTTCTCCCTTCAATCTGTTCAGAACTAAATTGGTTTGGGTTGAGTATTTGCTACATTTAATAAATCTAGCCTAGGATGCTTTGGTGTTCTCCCATCTGAAATATGTTTAACATCATGACTTTGGGTGTGATGAAAGGTGCCAGCTGCACTGATCCTACACTTTTGAACTCTGACTCTCGAATTTTCTTAGTAGAGGTGTTTTCGAATACTCCATAGCTAGTTGCATCTGTCTGGTAATCATTTTGGAGCAATTTTTAGCCCAGAATGGTTTTTCAGTCCTGCCTCTCTTAGTAGATGTGCAGCTGCTAATATTGGTGATCATCATTTCACTATGAACATGAACTTTCATTAATTTATAAGCATTTAAATCATTGACTATTATGTAATCAGTGATGTAATTGATGGTATCATATACTTGTTACTTCATAAATAAGAATGAAGTTTTTATTTTTTTAATAGTTACTGCACTTGCTTTTCTCTAAAGTTGGTTTTTTCTTTCTTGAACTGTTTTAGGTTTAAATATCACACGCTGTACATTTCAGTAGGTTTATTGGAAGTCTATGTGATGGAATACTTACATGCAATGCATGATACAAACTTTTAAAACAGTGTATGAATATATTGTGTACTTGTACCGCATAGTCATGTTTATCCTACAGATAGCATAACATGTTTCTGCATTGGTATGGTAAAGTATATAACATTTGAACACACTGTATAAACATTGAAATCTGATAACTGTGAATAGTTGCTATTCTCACTCTAACGGTGTATCCTTTCCTAACGACAAACTAACATGATGTTAAATTAAAAAAGAGATCATGTAAAATGACTCATTGTGCTCATTGTGGTTACAAGAGGGTGATAGAATAATGAATCACTTTTCTCTCTTCTCTAGTTCCTAAGTGTTTATAATGTCATTTTGTCATTTTCATATAGAAAATCATTTATCATTTTAAAAGAAGGGCAAGCAAGAAGGACAACAAAGTGTGGGCAACGTGTAACAATTCCTGGGGGTGGAAAGTGGGGGATGGGGTGAGGTGGGAGGAAGCTGTGCTGTGGAAGTGAATCAACGTAACCATGACTCTTGTTCTCCCTTGCCATGTTGCTTTCCCAAGAGGATCCACGGATTTGTGTATCTCTTGCCTGGCTAGCTCTCTATAGTCTCTAAGTTTATCTTTCTATTTTCCTTTTATGTAATAGCTATCAGATGGGATCTGATAAAGGCACATCTATTTTCTCTCACCCTTTTCACCATCTTCTTGCTTGGCTTCTATAGAGTTTTCTGAGTTGCTTGATATAACTTGCCATCAATTAGCTGTCAATTCTGAAATCATGTGTTTTACACTTAAGTATATTTTAATTATGACATGAGGTATTTGAAGTTGAAAATGTCAGAGTTGAAATGGGATGGATAGATATTACTATTTGTTAATAGGTATCTGAGGCTGTAAAATCTAGCAGGAAGAAGGATTGTACTTGGATTTGCAACTTTAAAGGAATAGTGTCAAATGTAGGTCAAGTTTTATATGTGCTGGTGTGTGTACTCACAAATATATACAACAGCTAACATGTGTCGTTGCTTTTGTATATGTATAGTTGTAATTTTATCAGGGGGGTTCTACCAAAGGGACAACTTCAGGTAATGAAGATATAACTTAATTAAAGTCTAGAAAAATGATTTGTAAGCATCGTTTATAAATTCTTCTATTCTATGGAATACCCTCATAATTGATACAGTGACTTTATTCCAATGTACAAAAAAAAAAAAAAGCTAAGCCTTCTGAAAATTTAACCCATATATCCTACTTGCCTTTTAAATCCTAATTGCCAGCTTATGATAGGAAGAAAGTTTAGAAACTAGAATCATCATTTTTATTTCATCTCTTCTTTTATTAAATGCTTAACATTTTAAATGCCTTTTATTGCCCCTAGATACTGGATTTAACTGATTAGAGGAGAAAGGCCAGAGAATGTTTCCTGAAATGATTTCTCTCTATAATCTCTTAGTCTTATTGAAAAGTAACCTCAATTTTCCAACGAACACTTATATTATTACATATTATATATTTTGTCATCTCAAAAAAAAGCACTTTAAAGATGTGCATAGATACATATTTTGCAAGAAGGAATTGAAACATCTTTAAAGGCAGAGTTTGATCTTTTTTCCACTCTAGCTAAGTGATCCTCTTCTCAGAGTGTGCTTGCAAATGGTGTGTTCAAGAAGGTCCTCCTAGATCAATATGGACTGGGAAGAGAAGTAACAAGAGAACCCAGATGCTACAGGTCTTGTTAGAGAAAATATAAGAAGTGTCTAGAAGAAAACTGAGTTGACACCTTCTTCTACACTGCTCCTGACTCCTCAGAATATTCCCGAGAGCACACATGTCAGAGAAACCTGTGGAAGCATAGTTTCCCTTGAGATTGCATATGGGAGCAGGTGACCAGCAGGCACAGGAGACAGAAGTCTGAGTTTCATTTTTCTGTTAGCCCTGGATAGTATATTCTTTCTCTCGCCTTTCTTCCTTTTGGCTCTTACTCACAATGCACACATACACACATGATTTTTAGTGTTTATTCCATGTACATTCTACTCTGGAACAATCAATTCAATCAACAATAGAATAAAATCATAGTCTTTTTAAGCTACTGTTGAGACACAGAATGTAAATACAGAAGTATAAATACATATGAATGAAAAATACATAAAACTACTACAAAGCACTTGGGAAAAGAAATGCCTTTTTAGTAGAGGCACATATTTAGAATACACCAACAATGCTGGTGTTTCTGGAAAGTAAACTTAGCATCTCTAGAAGGCTTGTATGAATCAGACAAGAACTTCCTGATCCCTTCAGATCTTATGAGTTACTGTTATAATAATGACTCTGTTAAACATTCTTTGAATATTAAAATAATTCTCCCAAAGCCTATGTTAAGCTTTGCAAATTTCAGACAAGTTATTGTATCTGAAACTCTGCCCAAAATAGACATGGCTGTGAGTAATATGTTGCTATGAAAGCTTTTTTTTGCATGGAAAAAAATAATTTTGGGTGTTAAAATATTTGAATTATTGCATTTTGGCTCCTCTCCAGCCTGTTTCTTGAGCTAAACATTCAGCCTGAGACTTGACTGTGATTATTGAATTGTATTCTATTCTTGGAAGTTTAGCTTTTGTAAACAGTCAGGAAGGAGACCCTCTTAGATTGTTATGTGAATATTTGGCTTTGAATTAAATGAATGTTTAAATCGCTAAGATTTCCACTAATATTGAATTTGGCTGGATACCCTAAAGTTTTAATATTTTAAGTCTCTAAAAATACACACGTTCTCAAATAGCGATAGGCTACTTACCTAAGTTTTTTCCCCACTAGCATTTTTTATTGCAGTCTACTTCAAAAACATTTTACACAGTTTACAATTTTTGTAGCACATGGCTGCTGCCTACAAGCACTTGGTGTGCCCTGGCAGAGAGCCACGTATGGCGCTGAAGAATGATTTTCCTCAGTGAGTGGTAGTGAATCTTGCTTTTATCCATTTTTCTAATTGGTGTTCAACTTTTAAGATAAAAGATTTAAATCTCTTTTCCTCTCTTCCCTCCTTCATTCTCGCCTTCCCTTCTCTGCCTTATTTTTTTTTGTTGTTGCATTTTTTTCCTTTCCCCTAGAAAAAGTAATTTATGCTGTCAGTGTTGTTAGAGGTTGCAGTCAAGCCACATAATGTAATAATATAGACAACCCCAGATGGTTCTAGTTTTTGCCTTCTCCTGAATTCATATCTATATTTCAAGTCATTTTGAGGAGAGACCCATTCGTTCTTCGTTTTCTGCTTCTGGTTGTAGAGAATCCCACAGA